>JAEIFU010000815.1:0-95911 GCA_018904235.1 Lordiphosa stackelbergi | reverse complement strand
TAAAATTTTTGAAATTGACTTAAATTTTGATTAGTTTTAGAATGTTAATACTTCTTCACAAAATAACAAACACAAAAGAACCGGCGTATTTATATGACATTCCAAGTATTGCATGCTCGAACAGAACTAATAACAATGGGCTTTTTAGGTATCAGAAAAATGTTGCATCTAGTAGTTTTTGCTGTTGGGTGGAGCAATATCACTTTAAAGTAGCATACTATTTCTTTGATACATGCTCCTGTATCATGATACCCCAAATTGGTTATTATGATGCCGCATTACTCAAGTTTAGTGGGAAGATTATTGCAAATTGATACTTGATCATGGAGCAAGTTGTTCTGCTTAACACGGTCATTGTTTCCATCCGATCCAAACTCTAAGCTTTGAAAAACATTTTTATGTGCACTCCGTTCGTAAATGGAATCAATTACCCCACAGGCTCAAGAATATCAAGAGCACAACGCAATTTCGTGAAAGACTTAAGGCACACCTAAAAACAAACTAAATTTGACATTTGAAATTTGTGATAGATCGACAGAAATGATAGAAACTTTGAACGAAAAAGAAAAATAGAATAATCTAAATTAATTAAATATTCTCATTAGTTATTAAGAAATTATACATGTATCAACGATTTTAGTATATAATTTTAACATGTTTAGATATAAGTTTACTAGATACAGTTTTGTAATAATAAAATTAATAAATACAAAATACAAAAACAAAATATGTCTTTGACCAAAAAATAGCATATTTAAAATAAGATAGCATTTTCGAAAACGTATTTTTCAGACCTTTTAATAAAAACAATGAAATCCTTAAAGCCTTATTTAAGCCGAAGCTGGTAACGCGCAGGTCACAGGCATAATTGCAGCCCATCTCTCGCCCAAGGGCTAAAGTGCGACACGAAACACGAAGGAAAAACATAAAGCACTTTTGCCTTTCAGAACGGCTCAGTGCTGAATCAGCCATGATTTGGAAGGGCTGGAACTGAAATCAAACAGGGAAGGGAAACGAAAATCAGAATTAGAGTTTAAGCCACAAGGAGCAAACAATAAGAACTGCTCTGACACAAATTGAATTCTATCTGAATGGGAGAGCACACACATGATCCGTACTTCCAAAAATAAGGATTAAGAATGGAACATTCTGATTTCTCATGATTTTGTATTATTAAAATGTTTCTCATTTAATATTTAGCTTTTTTGATCAATACGAGTGCTTCGAACATTTCGTCACTTTGCCTTTTTTTGGCTTCGACAGCTCAATGCTCTTTCAACTGGGGCAGAGCTATACAAAATAGCATTAAGCATTATATCTTAAGATTTGCTATTATCGGTAAGATAAGTTAAGACTTCAAGATTTTTCATAACAACTCTCAGTTTCATCCAATCCTCCATTACTTCCATTACTGGTATCATAAAAGTGTTAGAATCCCTCGTATTTAAACTCTCATTGCCAAAGAGTTTCCTTTTACGTAATTTGTTCAACGTACCAGTCTTTAAAGTATATTCGGGGGTGTCCCAGAAATCTGTAGAGATTTTGACCCCGGTTGGTTTGCAAATCGCTCGAAAAATCCGTCGGTGTCCCAGAACTTCAAGAGATTTCATTTTCTTTTTTGAAATCCAAGTTCCATCGCTAAAAACAGGGCTGCATCTCTCGCAAAAAAATTTCACTAATTTTAGTTATGGGTAAATTTCATATTCAACTGAAATTTTTTGATTGTGATAGATGTTTTATGATGCCTTTCTAAATTATAGTTCAAATTTAATTCATATTCTTTATAAATAAAATTAATTTTTTGTTGGCGCCAAACCTGAGGTACAACTTGCCAGCCCTTAATGCGCTGGCTGCCAACCAGATGGAGCCACAATCGCTAAACGGCCCACTGATGTGGTTGGTTTAGAAAACCATGAAAGACTTTGGTTGTTTTCGATAATAATTATTGAAACGCAAATTTCAGTGTTTAAACTAATTAAATAATTTATTCATTTTAAGCAACTTATCCAGAAAAATAATTTTGTTTACAGTTCCAAAATTTCTTTTGCTTGTCAAAATTGTTTGGGTGGTGAATTTTGTTAAATCTCCTAACAAAATACGAGAGATTTGAAACCAACCGAAAGAGATTTCTTTGACACCGAGAATTGGTTTTGGGTTGGAATTTGGTTGGAAGAGATTTCTGTGACACCTTCGATTTTTATACTTTTTAAGAGTTTCTTTAAGTGGATTACAATATATCAAATTATTCAAGCTATTAAGTTTATGTATAACTTGAAATAAAGTAGGCAGAAAAGTCCTAAATAGCAACGGAGTTCGACCTGCCAAAAATCCATAGTCTTAGCGAAAATGTCCGTAACAATTTTCCATTCATCAATTTCTGTATTTGTAAATAATGTTTTTGACTTGAAACTTGAAAAGTGTATTATAATTTTGCCCAGAAGTTTGCAACGCATAGAAGGAATCATCTCCGACCACATAAAGTATATATATTCTTGATCAGCATGACGAGCTGAGTCGATTAAGCTTTGTCCGTCCGTCTGTCCGTCTGTCCGTCCGTCCGTCTGTCCGTCTGTCTGTTTCTACGCGAACTAGTCCCTCAGTTTTGGAGCTATCGAGCTGAAACTTTGCACAGAGTCTTCTTTTTACTGCACGCTGCTAATATGTCGGAACCGACCGGATCGGATAACTTCTTCTTGTAGCTGCCATACAAATGTTCGTTCGGAAAATGAGTTTTAGTGAGAAAATTTTTTCTCAATATAAATGCTCTCAAACACGGTCATGGGTAATATGTAATGTTTTTAAGCTGATCTGCGAAGTTTGGTCGAAGTCGCTAACCGTTGAGACAAGCTATTTCATGTGTATCAAAATTTCGGTACTGACGAAGTTAGCTTTGCCTTTCTCGTTTTTTTTTGAGTTGTGCAAACACATTTACTATTTAAGTGTTTTTGTTTTAAAATGCATTGATTACTGTCATATTCAGCATCTTTCCTGACAACTAAGTTCAAAGTGTGTGCTGTATTTAAAGTCCCTTGTCAAAATTATTTCAGCATCGCCAAAACTATCTAGCTCTATTAACTTTAAATCAGAGTTTTCTAAAAACTCAGGCTTCTCAACGCTTCTTTCTTGCGCTACTCTTCCCAACAACATAAAGTAAAAAGAAATATGATACATTTCTATTTCTGTTTCACATATTTCGATATCTGTAAGTCCGTATTTACTATAAACTTCAGCTTCTTTTGAAAAATATTATTTTCAACTTCATTTTCACTTTCGTAAAAAATTTCAAGTTTAAAACCAGTTTTCAGTACCAAATTGGGAGAACGGCTGATAGTCCACATTTCTCTTTTTTTAGCATGGATTGTATAGTGTTTGACCACGGACCTTACCTATTGACAAGGTTAATGCAAATTAATTAACTTAAATAGTAAAAACGAGAAGGCCAAGCTAACTTCGTCTGTGCCGAAGTTATTATACCCCTGCAAATGTTTTGAAATATAAGAGTTTAAGAACTCTAACAATAAAATCAGCAATTTTTCTAACTAAAACCATTTTCCGGACGAAGGTTCCTATGGCAGCTATAAGATATAGTCTTCCGATTTTCCCCAAAACTTGCAAATCTATGTCAATATATATAATAATTGCTGAGTTGGGAGACGTTAAAATTAAAAACAAAATAGTTTTTCCCACTAAAACCCCTTTTCGACCGATAGTTCCTATGGCAGCTGTAAGATATAGTCATCCGATCCGGTCGGTTCCGACATATTAGCAGTGTGCAGTAAAAAGAAGACTCTGTGCAAAGTTTCAGCTCGCTAGCTTTAAAACTGAGAGACTAGTTTGCGTAGAAAGCTCAATCGACTCATCTCGTCGCCCTGATCAAGAATATACATATATAGTTTATAGGGTCGGAAATGAATATTTCTATGCGTTGCAAACTTCTGGGCAAAATTATAATACTTTTTGCAAGGGTATAAAAATTAACTAGATAAGGTAAAAGATAGTCGAATTTTGAAATACCGAGGTAGGGTAAAAGGTGAACAAAATATGTATCTGTAGACATATTATATACTAGCTGAACCCGCAGCGACTTTGTCCGCGTCAAAGATTTTAAGAAATTGAAGCAATTGTTTTGTTTTATCTTGTAAACAGATTCGAGTTCACTGCTGCTAAAAATATATCAAAATTAATGCAATGGCATGTACAAATGTTATATCTTTTCCCATCCCGCCCTAAAGGAACCAACTAAATTTTTTATATATAATTATATATTTATCCCTCCTGTCAAGTGGAAGTGAATATCGTGTCTAGCGATAGTTCATTCCGCGCCCATATCTAGTAAATATATCAAGATTGTGGATTTCACAGCAGCATCAGCACTGCTTGCCCATAATTGGGAAAGTGTAGTTTCCTAAGTCTTTTCCAAAAATTCAAGATACAATTTTTTTGTATAAAACTTCTACATAAGTCCCGTTTTGTTAAACCAATAAATGCGAACTAAATATCAAAACAAATTGACTTTCTGGCAGCCACTCTTTAATTAAAATTCAATTCACATTGGCTTTTCCCCTTTTTCTCCACCCCTTTCTTCGCAGCACTTGGCTCTTTCCCTTCGTCAACCTTCCTGCGCTCTCCGCTTTTTCCCGTCACCCCTCATTTCAGACAGAAGCGTTGTCGACTGAGCAAATTTTCTCGCTATACTCATTCTTCATGATATTGACTGAGCGCCTCAATTTATTTGATGTGGCCCATATAAACTTTTCTTTGGCGTTTTCACCCACTTCGCGCACAAATTTTCCAAATTTTCTTTCTTAGTGCGCGCCTGCATAACTAAACGAAGGTCTATGCCAAATCTTAGATCTCTAGGATAAGCAGTATTGGCTGTGGGTTGAAAAAATGTCAGTCTCTCAGTATGTCAGTCTGTCAGTCGGGCCTACAGATTTATGTATCTATATAAATATATTAGATATGTTATAATATATATTATAAAAATATACGTAAGTGACCAGTTGAGGTACGCATCTTTAACCCGGCCGCGCTTAGTACTTTTAATCAGAGATCCAACTAAGAAGGTTCGTTGGAAAACTGATAGAGCTCATTTTATAAAGCAGCAAGTAATGGGTAAGACCTTACTAGAGTCAGTATAAATGACGTTAGATTGCATTTTACATAACCCTTTGATCACTTAGAATGAAGTCCTAAGAGTTTAGTGGTTGAACTCGATCGTCGTTTCAGAAATTCATGTTGGAAGGTTGTAATAATGGAACACCTAAGATTTATCCTACCTAAGCGTTATCTCAGAAGCTTAAGGAATTGCTGAAACCATTGAAATACCCCAATAATTCTCAAAATTGAACCGTCTATAAAATAGGAAAAGTGGATGACTCCACAGACAGCTCAAATTATTTATGAATTAGCTTACAAAGTACATCAGCACTGAACATATATACACATCCAGGTACTCAATCAGGTCCTGGTGGATACACAGGATCGCAAAGGAGTGAGATTTCAGTGATCGCAGGGCTAAAAATGTAATTAGACTTATTTTACCTGATTCGCGCAGTACGGTTGGTTTTTGGACTCTCAAACTGTATAGCCAAATATTTTTAAATTCAAATAAATCAGAACTGATCCTTACCTTACCAACAAAATTAAGAAATTATATTGATTTTTATTTCTTTTTAAGCTGCCTTTTCATGAAGGCATCTTAACCTACGTTTATGCTATGAAATTCACGATTTCTTCAAATTGCAAAATCAAATGCAGCTTTTTTAAATTCGTTAGTCGAATTCATGAAAGCTTATGCACGCACTGTCGGACCCATTTCATAAAATAATTTTGCTAAATGAGCATAGCATAAACGTAGTATTAGTAAGGGCAAAATTTGCCAATAACCCCACCAGATGATTAAAAATCCCCAACGTTACCCCATCTCAAAGACCACAAAGCTAAGTAACACCTTTCGAGTGCGCTCATTAAGCTTCACCGGCAGCGCCAAACTGAAATTGGCCACAGAACCACCCAGGTTGACGTTGCGTGCTGCCTGTCACATCAACAACATCCAACAAAAATACAAGCAAAAACAAATATTAAAAATTAATTAAACAAAAAGTCGACACTAATGTAAGAAAACAATATAAAACACATTTACGCGTGCACTTGACCTTCCACGATTGTGGCAACCAAACGAAAACCAGACATAAAAAAATGCAAGCCGCGTAATTTGTTAGCTACAGTTTCAGTTTGAATTGGTTTGTGCTGTCTTCTGGTATGTGAACTTCATGATTTTAATTTGTGCGTAACCGTAGTTCGACAATTTTGTGATATCAAGGCAAGAGCTTTAGATGCGAAACTTGTTGGGGCTTACATGGCGTATAAGCAATTTGTTTTATTTGTGTGTGTGTGTGTTTGTAATTGACATTCGAGTTGATTACTTCCTTATTTGGCCTGGCCAAATATGAAGTGACGCATTAAATGAGAGGGGAAATATTTAATTTTAAAGGAAAATTGATTGAATAAAGTATCAAATTTTGAAAGTAAATAGGTTACGTTATATTAATTCCGTGTTTGCAGTTACCAGAGTTTTTATTTTTTCTTAATATAATAAATAACAAACATTAAGTGTCATGTTTAAGAAGAAGACAAACTTTAAAATAACAGCGAATAATAGCTTAGTAATCTTGGTTAATGCTTGGCTGTCGCCAATAGCTGGCTAAGGTAAGCGGTTGTGTTAAAGTTATTAAGGAAGTCATTTTTATTGCAGGTTCCTTAACATTTTAGTGGTCTTCTTGGAATAGCTGATACCACTCGTATGACTTTGGATTACAATTCGTCAATATTTTTGTTGGATCAAAATATTCGGTTTATAAATATAAATTTTATGCGTAAATGAAGAAATTCGTTTTTCGATCAAGAATTTTTATTCTTATCGTACTTATGAAGTTGAACATTTATGATCCAAGCAGGAAATTCTCGATTTATTCTCTGGGTGTTAAAATAAATAAATGTCTATAAAGCATAAAATTCTGTATTTTTTCTCTGATTGTGAAAATCAATGTCAATAAATCAGAGATTAAAAACCATTACCGAAACCGTAATCGTTACACGATATTAACAGCTTAAAATATGTAAGCTAAATCCTAACGTAACCCAAATAATTATTTTTTTGGTAGGGGTCATTCTTTTTCAAATCGAACAGGCTCAAAATTCAACTTTTTATTTTTCAATAAAATAAGAAACCGAAATTATATCTCGACACTCCCACCGAAACGTAATTTACGGTTTTTCAAAAAAATTTTTGTTAAATTTATAAACAATTTCAAAAATCGTCAAAAACGAAAAAAATGGAAAAAAAGGGTTTTTTAAAAAATATCTCAGGTTTGGTTTATCATACAGGTATCAAATTGATATTGAAAGTATTTCACGTAGCTACTCAAATTGTATTAACGGTTTGCATATTTTAAAACGATTTTACTCCCTAGCTACCCAAAATGACAACAAATTTATAAATATTATAGATTTGAGTTAAAAAATTATTTAATAATATTAAATAGTAATGGTTGCTAAAAATTATTTATAATTTTTATTCAGTGTTAACCACCATGATATAGCTACTAAGGATAAACAATTTATTGCCTTAAACATAACTTAAATTTTGCTGTTTTCAAAATGATGGAGACTTTTATAGTTTAAACGGTACCGTATTCATCATCTG
Source organism: Lordiphosa stackelbergi (assembly GCA_018904235.1). NCBI lineage: Eukaryota > Metazoa > Arthropoda > Insecta > Diptera > Drosophilidae > Lordiphosa > Lordiphosa stackelbergi. The sequence continues at coordinate 88,203 of JAEIFU010000815.1, read as the reverse complement.
GAAGAATCAACAAATAGACTTATACCCTGGAGAAAACATCACTTCAGCTGCCTTTCCATACAATCAATGTTTTAATCAGTTGGGAACCTCAAAATACAATGAAAGTAAAAATAGGACAACTTCCATGTTTTCAACATTTTGGTGTACATAACATTTGGTGTACATAAGGCTTTGAGGTTCCCAACTGATTAAAACATTGATTGTGTGGAAAAGCAGTCTGAAGTGATGTTTTCTCAGCATAAGCCTACTGAAGATTCATCCGGGAGGATATGAAACTACCATATTGAGTAAACACCAAAATTTAAGTTACGTTTTCAGTTGTGAACAAACACAATTTTTTTCGGACCTAGAGCTCAGCTAGAACTCACTAATTAAAATTATAAATAATTTTTAAATAATTTAAAAATCTATAAAATTTTAATTTGAGTAGCTACATTAAAATACTTTGCACCAATATCAACTTGATACCTGTCCGATAAACCAAACCTGAGATATCACGTTTTTAAAAAACCCTTTTTTCAATTTTTCGTTTTTTACGATTTTTGAAATTGTTTATAAATTTAACAAAATTTTTTTTGAAAAACCGTAGATTACGTTTCGGTGGTAGTGTCTAGATCTAATTTCGGTTTCTTTTTTTATTGAAAAATAAAAAGTTGAATTTTGAGCCTGTTCGATTTGAAAAAGAATGACCCATAGGCCCGATTAAACAGTGTTTAGAGTTGGGAACCACTGTTCTACATCAATTTTCCCATATCAAGCAAAGTTAACTTTTTTTATGGATGATGTTTGATGTATGCTGGTGAACAAGGCCATTGATTTATAAAAATAACTCTGAATTTCACAATAGATTCCACCCAGCGAAAATAAATCTATTAGTTTCTAATCAATCCAATATAATATTCTTTAAAGCTATTATTAAAGACATTTAAATATATGACGTCTTAGGATTTGTACTCGATATTTGGGGCAATTGAGATATGTCGCTCTTTTTGGATTATGGAAATGAACTAGTAAAATTAAATAACGACATTTTGTTTCACTCGGAGAGTATAAAAGGTATCAATATGCAAAATTTTCCACGATATGTTTCAAAATGTTTTTGAATTATGATGGTCTTAAAGTACAATACAAATAGTTCAGTATAGCTTCACAAATAAGTTGAATGTCATCAATAAAAGGTTTTTTTAAGCTTAAGGGGGTTGACCAGTGTGACCGTTTTTTAACTGTTTTTTTGGAACTTTATTCGAAGAGCGGTTAAAACTTCGAACTTTTAATTTTTTAACATATTTTTAGTAACTATTGAAGTAAAGTTAGAAATTTTTTGAGGTCAAAATTATGACAACTTTCGTGATATAGCGCGGGGAAGTAAGTCATGTTGAGAAAAGGTACTGCATTGGTCAACACGATTCCGGCCGACACATGATGTGAAATCAAAAAGGAAAACAACGTTTTAATCTGTGTGACTGTAGCTACGAGCTAAACTAGGATAATTTTGAAAATATTAAAAATAACAATTTTACGCGACTTAGAAATTTTTTTCGAAAAAACCCTTTTTTGTCCTGTTTTGATAAATAAAAAAAAACGACTTACATTTATCATACCAGTCAGCTCATAGCCCCACATATACCGAACATACACTAAAAGTTATAAGGCGATCGGTCAAGTCGTTTTTGAGATTTGATGTTGATCAGTTGAAAAAAAATGGTTTCGAGAAAAACGAGTTGAAAAGTTCCTCTATATATGCGTGTTTATATGTACAGAGGTGTTTCTTTTAGCACTATAATTTTCTAACGACATCGGATATCGAAAAATTCTTTTAGCCACATATCACAGACAGATGCGAATTAGAACAATTTGTTTGATTTTTTGAAATCATCACACTGGTCAAACCCCCTGAAACGTTTACAAAATAATAAAAATCAAAAATTCGACGAAAAAAAAAAGAAGGGTAAAAACCTTATAAAAGTTTAAAATAAACGCTACAATAGTCGATAACAAAAAGCTGCAAATACAATTAAGCAGTGATGTAAATCGAATACATTCATATTTGTGTGTTTTAAGTAGAGCTGTCGATATTTCTCAAAATTTCTATATCGATAAATATCGAAATTACTTTTATCGATATTTGAAAACTAAAAAAGTTTTTAAGGAACAACTTTACCACACTGAGGAAAATGCTCCGAAATTTTAATTTTATTTTAATTTTAATTTAAGCGTGATTTTTTAAGAGTTGTAGGAAAGTTAAAAAAAAAATAAACACAAAAATTAAGAAAAATGCATGAAATCTTTATTTGAATCGATAGTACGATCCATATGATTTAATGTTTGAAGATTATTTTATGCAAATGTTAAACGTGACTGCGCCTCAAATGGTCCATCCGCTTAGTCCAATTTTGGCATACTCTTTCCAACATTTCGGCCGATATCTCACGAATAAATGCTTCAATGTTGTCTTCCAATGTGTCAATTGAAGCGGGCTTGCCTGTATAGACATGAGCTTTAACATAGCCCCACAAAAAATAGTCTAAAGGCGTCAAATCACAATCTAGGCGGCCGATTGACCGGTCCCGAAAGTGAAATAAAATGTTCACCGAACTCGCCTCTCAATAAGTCCATTGTTGCGCGTGCTGTGTGGCACCCGCCTTGTTGAAACCACATGTCATGCAAGTCAAGCTCTTGCATTTTGGCCAAAAAATTTAGATATCATCTCACGGTAGCGCTCACCACTCACAGTTACGTTACGATTCGCATATTTGATGGTCCAGTGAAATTCAAAACTGTGAATTTTCTTTTGGATGAAATTGTTGAGACCAAACTGAAGAAGTTGTTTGACAGTGAAACAAAACACGAAACGTGCGGGAGCTGTTTAAACCAGTGTTGCCAAAAAGATAATAAATTTAGAATTTAAGAATTATTTAAGAATAAATTAAGAATTTTTAAAATACAACTTTCCATGACGCAGAATTTTTTACCGACGAACCTCTGACTTTTAATCGCAAAGACATACTTGATACCGGCACTGTGCTATGGGCTTGAAATATTATATTTGGAAACTGTGATGCTGCCTCCCAAAGAAGACTTAATGTAACATTTAATAATATAACAATAAAAGACGAAGTGATCATATTACACTCCTTTCTAGTCAAGTGTACGGTTTTGACTTTAAATCATTCACAATATACAGATCACTAATTTTCCTGCAAAAGAGTATATATACTAGAGAACCATCATATTCGTATGACAAGATTAGATTTGCCACATCGAGAAGAACCATGAACTTAATAGCAGTACGTCATAAGCTTGCCAGTTCGGAGCGCCAATTTTTTGTTAATACTGTTAGGTTGTGGAACCAACTACCAACCAACATAAAGAACATCAGAGGTGCAATGCAATTTAGGGAAAAATTGAATATATTCATAAAAAAATAGCCAATTTAATTAAGAAATTATTGTTTTTTAATAACTTTAAAATAGAATTAAGTAGGATAAGTCAATTAAAAATCAAATGTCTTGCTTTTGTGACTGGTGGAATAATTCATAAGCTTATACTTGTAGCACCAGGAATTTTTGTCAAATAAATCTAAATCTAAATCGAAGAAACCCGCTGAATAATGTGTTCCCCAGTCGGTCTGCTGCGGGTGTCTGTAAATACTAGTTTGCTTGCGGAAGCTTTCCGTTCTGATGGTACTGAACTTCCAGGAGCAATTGAGTATCGAAAAGCAATTTCAGACATCATGAACAATTCATCCGCATTAGCTCTCCAATAAGCTGTTGGGTTCATGTCGATATCTCACATTGCAGTGTATTGCTGCATCCATACGTGTATGATTAGTTCTTAACTGCGATTTTTAGTTTTAATAACAAGAGGTTGTAACAGACTTTCCATACAAGGTTGCTGTGGTGGGTAACACTTTGTCTTAGGTTAACATTTTTTGATTAATTTTACAGTTACATACAGGTAAAATACTGGTATACCGAAATAAAAATTTAGTTTACAATACGGAACCGAACACCGAAATAAATTACAGTAAATATCGGTTATATGACGAACCGCTTGTATGCAAATACCGGTTATTTGCAAAAGTTTAATATTTTAGAGCATTATGCACAGCTTTGATATAAGAATTTAATCGCTTGTATGCAATCGCTTAAAAGCTAGATTAAGGAGAAAACCAACAATTATTAAAAGATGCTGAAGAATAAAGCAAGGCTCCGCAACATCTCGTGCATTAAAAGCAATGCAGGCGAAGTGTTGTAACCAATCTTCACAAGAAAAGGAATAAATTAGCACACATGTACACTTGAAGACAGCACTGTTGTAGATTAACCAAATCCGCTATCTACACGGAATTTTTGATAGACCAGTTTTGCTCGCTAAGGCACAGGAGCTCGCCTTAAAGCTAAATGAAGACTATGCTTTCGATTGGAGCGGTCGCCAGAGTTGCTGCAAACTAAATTCGATTAACTTCGCAAAGATTCATAGAGAAACCAGAAAAAATAATACAGCAAATGAGCCGCTTTTAACTCAAATTATTTGCCGATGCCTCTAGATTATACTTCAAGGCTCTACCGAACGGAAGCAAGCATGAAAGTTTCAAAGGATTCAAAACCCAGAAGCAATACTGATGTTTCAGTCCAATGAATCTCAAATGTCATAAAAGTTCGAAGTTGCAAGGTTCAATCTAAATAGATGCCGAGTACATTCACTGCGACAGTGATCTGGCCTGATTTGGAATTATTTCGTACGAGAATATTGTATTATCGTATCGTATTGAATGAAAATTAAAATCCATTTGAGGATAATTATTTTGCTCAATCTGAATATATAATCTGGCCCAACTAAATTTGAATTCTCTACCTCGACATTTTTCTTATATAATAATAATATTACCGCTTTTGAAGACATTGAAGATCAGATCTTGGAAAATGCTGAAAGAAAGCAACTAACAAACAAAAATAACAGATTTTTAAAAATTACTTTCTGTCAGATAATCTCGTATTGAAAAGACTGAAACAAAATTTTAGTACATAAAAACCCATTTGCGACATTTGAATCGTAAAGCGATTTTAGTTATTCTTATCTAATAGCTAAATTACACATAAAATGAACATAATTCACTAAATTGTTTATTTGCAAATTTTTGCTTACAATCGATAGATTGCTTAAATGCAAATGATTTGCATATAACCGATAACCGCTTAATTGCAAATATCGCTTATATGCAAAAATATTGATGCATTATAACTTTTGCATATAAGCGATATTCGCTGTATAACCAAAACAGAATCTTTTACCGAAACACAAGTTTCAGTGCATACTAGAACCGGAACGATAGTACGATACGGTTTGTTTCCCAGATGTTTACCCACCAAATAGTACAAAAAGTCATATTGTGTCAAACCGTCCGCTGGGTAAAAATAGGTCCAAAAATTTTTAATTGTAGACGTTATCGAAAAAATTTCTAAAAGTTAGTTTTTGGATTGGGAGTAAAAGAAATTTTAGAAAAATGTCGATCTTCACTTTTGGTTTCTTAAATTTCTTAAAAAATAATTCATTATCCTATTTATTCTTCATACACAACATTTTACTCCGATAGTTTTAGGCTAATTAGTTATAAAACCATCTGTACTAAGAAACCCTATGTGACATAGTCTAGACGTCTGATTGGTGCAAGGAGATAAAATATTACAACAGAAAAAGGTAAAATAACTTGGCAGACTAACTAAACTAGCTTTAGAGCAGGGGCGCCCAAACGCTGCTAACGACGGAGCAAATTTCAATACATTCAAAAGAAAACACCAACACTAGTAAAGAAATTTTTTTTTTATTTCAATGGATACACTGAAAAAATTAGGGAGATACATTTTTGTAATAAAGACAATTATGAAATAACAATGAAAATATAAAATTTATGCACATGAATATGGATGATATTTTTAACTTTGTACATAGTTTATTACTTTATCAACATCAATAGTTGTTCGAGTTAAAGCTAATTTCAATAGAGCTTCCAAGTGAATATTTGATAATTGATTTCTATATTGGTTCTTAATGAATTTTAAAGTCGAAAAAGACGATTCACAAATATATGTGCTTCCAAAAATGGAAAGGATTTTCAAAATTTCGTTCTTTAACAGAGGATATTTATTTTCATTTACAATTTTCCAAAACTCAATGCCCTTTAAATGTGTGGTTTTGAGTTCATAGTCAGTTTGTAAGTCGCAAAGCTCTAACTGAAGGTGTGGCTTCTGCTCATGTATATTGCAGGTCATTGGCATAGAAAAAACTTGCGTCATTTCTCTTATCCATTGAAAATCTTTAAACCTGCTTTCAAAACTTGTTTTCAAATCTTTTAAATATTGTATATAAACTGAAAAGTTATATGTCGAAATACTAAATTCGTCAAAAATTTCTTTTAAATGTGAAAAAAAAAACAGTTTGCTTACATTCAAATCAATAATGAAACAGTCAATTTTTTTTATAAATCCATCAACCGAACTTAATAAATCAAAAATGGACCGATTCTGTCCCTGAAGTGATGTGTTGAGGTTATTGAGGTGTAATATAAAATCAGTAAAAAAACCGAGATTAACATTAAATTCTTCACATTTTATTTGAGATAAAAACTCAGAAGTTGGCAATTCTAATTCAACAAATTGTACAATTTCCTTGCGTAATTCAAAAAACCTCTCAAGGCACTTTCCTCTAGAAAGCCACCTCACCTCAGTAAACATTATAAGATCCCCATGTTCACTTTTACACTCTTCTAAGAATTTTCTCAGTTTCCGATGATTAAGTGCATTCTGGCCACCCCTGATTTTATTAACTAATTTAGTGACAATCTGCATAGTTTCAACACTTTTTGTCCACTTAGCGCACAATGCCTCTTGATGTATAATACAGTGAAATGATGGCACCTGTATTCCCGATTTACGTAATTGCCCTATAAAGCCATCCTTTTTACCTATCATAGCAGGTGCGCCGTCTGTGCAAACGGCTGACAGTTTGTTCACCTCTTCAGTTAAGGACAGTCTTCCTTGCACTGCATTGAATACATCAATACCTCTCGTATTTCCCAAAAGGGGAATCACGCCTAGAATCTCTTCATCAATATTACAGAACTTGTCAACCATTCTGACAGCTAAAATAAGTTGACTTGTATCGGAAATATCTGTAGATTCATCCAGTGCCAGAGAAAAAAAAGAGCAGCACTTAATTTTATTTTTTAACAATGAGTCTAAATAAATATGCATATCGTCAATTCTACGGGTAACTGTGTTCCTAGATAAGGAAACTGAATTGATTGACTTTGCTAACTCAACACCACTATCACCAAAGCACATTAGTATTTCTTTACACACACTTTTTATGAACTCGCCATCAGAAAATGATTTACAATGCTTGGCAATGTTTAGGCTTGCCACATAGGATGCCTTGAGCGAAGCAGAATGCGTTGAAAATGTTTGCGAATATATTTTTAAATATTGTTCACTAATGTCTTCATTATTTTCATCCATATACTTAATAATTTGTTCCGCATCATAAGCCGTGAACTCTACACGTAGTTCTGCAATGGAAGCTGTGTCTTCATGGTTATGATAGTTGTTATAATGCCTTTTGGCATTCTTGAATTCTTGCACTATAATCTTGCAAATAATGCATTGAAATTGACATTTGAAATTTCGTTCGAACAAATGTTCCGTCCAGCGATCCATGATTCACTATTTACAATAATTTAAATTTAAAAGCCACGTGATGTTTACTTGTCAAATGACGCGCCGACAATGCAATAACTAAAAGCATAATACAATTTCTTCAAGTGTATGCGCGTCGCCAAAGCAACAACAAAATGTTCATGAAATTTTATGACCCAACAACAACCACATGCAAGTCCAGTTACTTTGCTCAAATGCAGATGAAGAACAGAGATAAGAAAACGAAAGTGAAAAATTGTTTTTGCATTTAGCATTGGCGCATGCCGACAGCCGTGTACATATACGCATTTGCTCGCCTATGCTTCGGAGCCAATTACAATAACAAAAGAAACCAAAACAACATGTTTTATTTGTTTTTTTTTTTAACTATTTTTCTTGCATTTAGAATTAACTAATAAAATTGTCAATTAGACGCACGCGATGTTTAACTAATTGCAAAACGAGGGTGCTTCGTAATTTTGCAGGTGCCTAACCCATGTTCACCCTGAACTTACGATAAAAAATAAATAGATTTAAATCTTCTAAGAAGACAAAGAATGTCTAAATGAATGTGGATAAACAATTGCGCACAGCTGGAAATGACCTTAGTTTGGCTGGCCGGTTCGCTTCAATGATGTTCCAATTAACCAGCCCCTCCTCCTCCTGCCATAACATTGACCTTCATAGAGCACGCTCGAATGCCCTCACGAGGCGATGGAAACTCGAACTTTCTGGTCTTGGTTCTTTATTTGAAGAACATTCAAACAAGCCAATAATAATTATGGTAATCCATTATGCTGTACGCTCTAAGCATGTAAATCAATTGGTTTTGGCCAGTCCGAGCTAAATATGGAGACCTCCAAAAATTGTTATCAAATAAGGGGCCAAAAAATATTGAAATTTCACAAATTGATATATGTAATCCAGTCATAAAACGTTGATCGTCAAACGTTTAGTCAATTTAATAGCCAGCAACCTGCCACAAGCTGACCTTCTAAAATAGCCCCATCTTCAATTGTTAATCTATGTAAATATTTACAAAAAAAACTATCTCACCTCTGACCTTCATAATTAGTTATTGTTGGGCCAGCTAATCAAGATCAAGATACGCACACACTGAATATCCGCCTGTCCCCTCCATCTCACGATCTATTTGCCATTAAAGTTGTTGTTTTTGTTTAATCGGTTTTTTTTTTCAAGTTGCTCCCGGCGAAAAAAGTGAAGTGCATTAACAACAAGAGGAAAACATAATTAATAAAAAAGTAAACAAAAACTGAAACAATGCCAGTGCTATCCAGTTCCAGTTCGAGTCTAATTGACTAATTGCTATACACATATGTGTGTACTTATGATACATGCATATGTCCGATGTCGCCGAGAATGTAACAATGCAAACTGCAAACAAAAAACGAAGGAGAAACGACAAACGAAATTAATTGCAATTATAAAATTGAGAAAATTATTGCATTAATGCATTTATTGCGCACAAGGTAAAACCAAGTTGCATAATATTTTCACTTTTTTTTTGCATGTTGCCATGTTGACCAAGAAAAACTACATACAAAAAAAAAAAAAAAAATAAACAAGTTTTTTGCTCAAGTCTTTTGTTTCAATCAATAAATCGAAGCTGTAATTGACAATTGAGCGATAGCTAAATACTGATGTATCTATGCATGTTCAAGTATGTTGAGTGGCTATCAGTTTTGACCTTTTCAACTTCTGTCAACAGAATATAATGGGGAAATGGAATACAAAACAAAAAGGAGAATACATTGTTGGGCCATTTTTTGTTCTCTAAAATCGCTGACTCTAATATATATACTCTGTAACTGCCAAAGTTAGTATTTAACTAATGATTTTTAAATGTTTTAAAACATGAACTGTGTAATGCGCCAGCCTTTGAGTCCGGCCTTTTTCTAAAAAAGGACTGCACAGAAGAAAAAACACAGAAGAAAAACAAGTTAGAAAGTACCTTTCAAATGTTTGGTTATGCATGCTCGAGGTCATACGTTCCATTAAAAGGATGACAACAAATATGTGACTATTGCAGCCTCACAACTAAAGATCTGTGTGTTTGCCTCCAGTTTTTGAAAAATTAACATTCTATTTTCGAAATCCTTTCAAAAAAATAAACCTGTAATATTTTTACGAAGATTCGAACCCGTTGTGGTTCGGTTCGCGGACCGGTTTCCGTAAAAATTATAAGGCAATGTAAATTGTCAGGTGGAATGGACCTCATTCTCTAAATGGGCTTTCAAAAGTACCTGGTCTGAAGTCTGAACTGATCCTGAACCGGAGAACATTTATTTTAACTGCTTGAACCCAAACCTAATTCGGAGCCAAAAACTCTACCCATATCGTTCCGCAATCACCGTATTCGCCTGATTTAGCACCATGTGACCTCTGGCTATTCGCTAAGCTCAAGAGAGCGCCTTTTTGAGCCAAAAATGGAAATTTAGAAAGGACGCCCCTTAATGGATTTCTTTTGTATAACAGATATTAAAATTTCAAACACAAAAATAAAGTTCGACTTAAGCTACTGCAAAATTTGCACAATGCAATCTATGCTACATGTGTTGGGTGGTCAATTTTTGAAATTTGTTAAATTAATGCAATTAATAATATTTGCCAATATACAATGCAAAAAGTGAAAACTTATCCAAAACTTTGGTGCCTGTTCGCTCCCATTAAAACATAACACCATAAAATGACGAATCAAGGGACGCCCTTATGACCTTACAGTTTTCAGAAAAAAAATAGAGGGAGCATGACATATACTTGCAGTTTTTTATATGGCAGCTATACGATATATTCATCCGATTTTGATCAATCTCTCCAAAATTGTGTTAAGACAGATAAAATTCATAACTGGAACGTACAAAGACGCTGCCAATGAAAACAAAAAAGTTTTTCTCACTTGAAATATTTTTTCGACCGATCATTCCTTCGACAGCTATATGCTATAGTCATCTGATTTGGATTAAACTTGACAGAATTGTGTGGTAGCATATAATATTGATCAGTAACGAGTTTGGGAGCGACAGCATTTGAAACAAAAAAGTGTTTTTCACTAAGACTTTTTTCTGATCTTTTTTTTGTATGGCAACTATACTATATAGTTGACCGATTTTAAAAAAATTGCTGATGTTATGTGAAAGCATAGATAACTTATAAATACGAGGTTCGCTATATCAACTTAGCTCGTAATGCTGATCAGGAATATAAATACTTTATGTGGTCGGAGATGCTTCCTTCTGTGCGTTACAAACATCCGGACAATTTCAATATACCATCTCCAAGGGTATAAAAAGGCAAAGCTAACTTCGTCTGTACCGAAGTTTTAATACACTTGAAATAGTTTGTCTCAACGGTTAGCGACTTCGACCAAACTTCGCAGATCAGATTAAAAAACATTACATATTACCCCTGACCGTGTTTGAGAGCAGTTATATTGAGAGCAAAACAGTTTTTCTCACTAAAATCCATTTTCCGACCGAACATTTGTATGGCAGCTACAAGAAGTAGTTATCCGATCCGGTCGGTTCCGACATATTAGCAGCGTGCAGTAAAAAGAAGACTCTGTGCAAAGTTTCAGCTCGATAGCTCCAAAACTGAGGGACTAGTTCGCGTAGAAACAGACAGACGGACAGACGGACAGACGGACGGACGGACAGACGGACGGACAAAGCTTAATCGACTCAGCTCGTCATGCTGATCAAGAATTTATATACTTTATGTGGTCGGAGATGATTCCTTCTATGCGTTGCAAACTTCTGGGCAAAATTATAATACACTTTTCAAGTGTATAAAAATTCAAAGAAACCGTTGAAGAAAAATTTATGGGGGTCTACTGAGAGTTTACGTAAAATTTAACAAATTCAGGGCATTTTATGCTCAGAGTCGTAAATTAAAATTTCCGAAAAACGACAAAAAAGCTTTCAGAAACGATATCTGTGTGTGCCAGCACAGTTGATTCTAAATGACTTTTATCTTGTTAATAACAGGGCTGCAAAACTCCCTTAAAATCGGGGGGGGTTCGGGGGGTGTTCCGCGGGGTTGAAACCCGTGAAACTTTTTTTTGAGTTCAGGTTTAGAAGCTTGCTGAACCAAGGTTCAGGTTCGAACCGGGGTTCAGGCTTGTTTTGTTTTCGCTGACTCAAAAAAATGTATGTTAATTGGAAAAGCCTTTAACATTTCACACATATTTGGAAGTTCAGAGTCTTGATATTCTGAATAAAATATTTGAGCTCAGTAATAGTTATTTTGAGGGATATTTTACTTTAAAATCAAAGTAAATTTTGAACAATTTTTAAGAAAGTGACTAGAAAAGTTCGACCTAAGTACACAGGATTACAAGCTTTTGCAACAGAGAAGATAGCAAACTTTCCATATGTATATTTGGTCGCTAAACTCAAATCAAAAAATTTGGGATAAATCGATTTTGTCAAAAAAAAACCCACATTCCATATTAAAATCCAACAATTTGTATCTTATGAGCAAAATAAAAACATTGTGTTTGGGTTTTCTCTAACGTCATTCAATTCAGCTAACATGAAAACGAATTTCGTTAGAAAAGGTTGCTTAATGTGGACACACGATTCACAAATGTAAACAAACCTCTCGTAACACACGTTTATGCAAATATATAGTAACCCTGACGTTCTAGGTGAAAACGGACAATTGACAAACAGACAAATCTCTCATATTCTTATTTTTGTAAAAGTTTTTTCTTAAACTTTTTTTATGTCATTTTTTTCGAAGTTCTATAAAACTTTCTGTTTATTAGACAATTTTTCTAAATATCAGGGCAAATTGAAAAAATGCGAGTTCTTTAATTTCATGCCACATTTTTACTTGGAGTGCATTGAGATATATTGGAAAATGCCAAAGTTCAAACATCTAGAAAAATTTTTATAATTTTTAAACCGAACCCATTTTTGACTATTTTTTGCTCCGGTTCAGGTTCAGGTTCGAGCGCATAAAAATTAACCTGCTCCGGTTCGGGTTCGGTTCGGACTTCCCAAAAATCCTGGAGTCTCCGACTCCGGAGCGGTTCGACTCCGAACCGGTTTGCAGCCCTGATTTATCAAAGCACGTGCTTGTGAAAATTGACGTAAAAAGTTCATTGTATTTGCAAAGTAAATAAATAGACAAAGCTTCAACAAAAAATTCAAATTTAATATGGAAAACTAAGCTCACGGTATGTAAAATTGATATCTGCTGTGATAAGAAACGAATTTTGTGTTTTATTGCTGTTGTCTGTTGTATTGTTTATTGTGTTTTTTTGGAGAAAAAAAATAAATGTAACTGTGTTCTTTGGAGTAATACTATTGCGGCGCATGTAGGCGCATGCAACTAAAAACGGCAAGTTATTTGTTAAAGCCCCTGGTATAAAGTGTAATTAATCTTTTTTGCCCATTTTTGCCCTTCATCGAATAATAAGCATTTTTAGTGACATATGAGTTTTCGCAAGAAACTCTGATTGATAACACTAGTTTACAAAAATAAAAAAAATAAATGACCCATTTCAACTGAAATATTTTTTTATTCTAGTTTGAAATGCTGATCTGAAAAATGGATTTCAAAAATTTTTTCATGGCTCCGTTTTTGAAATATGAATTTTTTCATTTTTCGGTAGGTGCTCTTACATTTTAAGCCATATCTCACTTCATAATTGTCAAATGGAGTCAGGCAAGACATGAATCGAAAGATAATCAAGCTGCCAATAATCGGGAAGAACATTTTTTTAAATCGGGTTAGTAGTTTGAATACAATAATCCAAAAAAATGAAAAAAAATTTAAAACGGAGCCATGAAAAATTTTTGAAATCGATTTTGAGATCACCATTCCAAACTGCACTGAAAAAATTTCAGTAGAAATGGGTCTTTTTGGCTGTAAACTAGTGTGTTTGGAACAGCATCAATCGAAATGCAGATGACATAACTGAATACATTAAAGAAGAGATCAACAAAATCGATTTAAGCATATAAAATATAGATCAAGTTAAAGCCAAATTAAAAGATATCTGTCAAGATATAAAACCATGCACTCAGAATGGCTTTTAAAAAATTATGAAGTGGAAATTGATCATGAAAATACAGCAAGATCATCAACCTCCAATATGGGACGACAAAAACTAAGCTATACTGAGGGAGGGCTACGATTGAAAAGAAAATTGTCCTCCCAACTTGCCTACAGACTAATTTGCGGTTGAAAGGCAATGGATGGGGCGTGGGTAATACACATAATACAAAAATATAAAGTGTCAAATGTGCCAAATTGCACTCAAAAGTTCGATTTTATAAAAATGTGACGTTTTGTCCATACCATTTCAGGTAGTTGTAAGGGCGGGAAGTTAGGGCGTGGCCCAATTGACGACATTTTTTTTCGAAATTCTAGTTTAATGAAAAAGGTCTGAGCTTTATTTTTAGAGTTTATGCCCAAAATTTGGCTAATCGCCCATAGTGCAATGGTTAAATATATTGAAAACAGAAAAATGGACAAGTTAAGTTCAAGGTATCAAAAACCAAAAAACTAAAAATAAAAACTCTTAAAAATAAAACAATAAAAAAATAATTGGGTTTGTTAAAAAAAATTATTTTATATTTATTATAAAAAAAAAACGCCTGTTTGTTTTCAAAAGGTTGAACATTTATAAAGGTTGGTTTATGTCATTTATTTATGAAAAAAAATTCGGTCAAATGACCACCACGGCTGACTGGGCAATGTTTTCGGTCGAGCACACCAGAGGAGTACCTACACGGGTTGGTTTATCCACCAACATTCCAGTTTCACGAACTCGCTTCACAAATTGATCCACAAATTGAGTTTTTCTGTTAAATGTTTTTTTTTTGTTCAATAATGTTTTTAATATTTCCCAACTATCTTCAAGCGAATAGCGACCCATTTCGTAAATGTCAAAGTTTTTACTAAATATTTGTCGCTTTCCGAATGACATTTGACGTTTTAAAAGTCAAATTATGAATAGTTCAAATTCCAAACAGTAGATGGACCACCCTGTATATCTAAGTTACTAACCATTTACAATTTCTATAAAATTTCAAACTGACGGGAGGCATTTTACAATTTTCAGTGTATAAAAAAAAAAATCCCACTTCACCAGCTATATTTACTAACGACTCAAAGCTTGCCATTCTATAATAAATAGTTTTAAAATATTTTTGAAAAAGTTTTCAACCATATTTGTCGGCACACTTAGCCATGTCATGATTCCTCTAGTCTCACAGAATTTATTAATCAATTCATTATTCTTTGCATTGGCAACAAGTAAACACAATTTGAAGGAACGAAATGTACACAAAACCATTCCGAATCATTTGTTTGTTTGGTGCACACAATTCAATTAATTTTCTAACAATTCAAGTTCAAGTTTATTAACCTTAAGGTTAAATGTGCAAAACTCAAGAGATCAAATAGATTAGATTGAGATTGTGCGGTTTTCCAACTTGAAGGTTGGCAAACATTATTTTTGTCGGTTTCATCAAAGAATCGATAGTAATGAGATGGTAATGTTTTGAAGTGTGTGAATTAATTTGCCAATCAAAACAGAGACAAAGTTCAAATGGTCAAATGAAAATTTAATTTACAAAATTTTAAATTACTTTACTGTTGGTGCCTAAAAGTTTTGGTAAGCCCGACAAAGATGTCAAAATGCAAATGTTGGTAACAAGACTGCAGTATGGACTAGAATTGTACACTTGAGGTCCTGTGGGGTTTCAAAGTCCATCATGTATCAAATCTGTGTTAAATAATTTATTTATTTTATATTTGTTTATATACAATCCTATTATCTATAATAAATTTCAATTTTTCCCTTCTTCCTTTCTCAACTGGCGGGTGCTGGAGTACGTACAAAATGCTCATAGAATGACTTGGTATAGTTGACCATTTCGTCTTGCATGGCGGCTGGGACAAAATATGGATTACCCTGTCCACCTTCAATGGTGCCATTGGCCGTATAACGCATATAGCTGGAAACTGTAGTCTCTGGCGGCAGGACGGCGCCATCCTCAATCACACAGCAATCCTTTAAGGTACACCGACGACCCTAGAAAGGAAAATTATGTATATAATAAAGTTTCCTCTAAAACCATTTGTATGACTTACAATAATGGCATTCTTGCCTATATAGACAAACGATCCAATGGTGGCTGCAGACACCACCGCGCCCTCTCCTATAAACACATTATCGCCAATGTGCATGGGAAAGAAGGCGATACCTTTGCTGAACTGTTTATAGGGCGGTCGTATCACAGAATTCTTGCTGATCACACAATAACGCCCAGCCCGCACATTGGCCAAATCACCACGGATGATGGCCCCGCTCTGGACAATCACTTTGCCATTGAGCACAATATTCTGGGAGCCACAGAGAACGGTATGGCGGCTCACCTTGTTGCCAGAGGCCTGGAAAAAGAAAACGATGAGCTCATCAGTTAAGAGGTTGGACAGGGCGAGGTTGGTGGGAGTTGTATACTTGCCGTCTCTACGTATTCATCTTTGCTGTAGTAGGTGTCTGGAATTTCCATTTCGTTTATATTTATTAACTATTGTTCCTTTTTCTTAACAAAAGTCAACCCAGCTGATAGGCAGGAATAAGCAAAAATTGTGTCATCACTAAAAGTAACGATTCAGTATCGATAGCTGTACGATAGTTAACGCTTGTCGCAGTGTTTCATCGCAAACCACAACAAACTTTGATTTTATTTATAAAGAAAAGAAATTAACCATGGGCGACTACGACTCAGATGAAGAGAAATCGCAAGTGGAGAAATTACGCTACGCCAAAGTGCCACGCGGCATGTTTGTCAGTGGCTGGGACGATGATGCCGATGAACTCATTGAGGAAGACAAAAATCCACAAGGTAAACTAATTTATCCCTATTCTTATCAAGTTTACATTAATACCTCTTTCTTCCCCTGGGCAGCCAGCATAGAGCGCATGATTCTGTGGGCTGTCAATGAGAACCGCATCAGCGAAGTGCGTGAAATCCTCAAACTGGACTCCGACTCAGTGAATGCCCGGGACAGTGATGGCTATACTCCACTGCATCGTGCCTGCTACAATAATTTCATGGACATAGCCAAACTGCTGTTGCAACATAAAGCTCAGCCCAATGCCCGCACTGAACTGGGATGGACGCCATTGCACTCGGCCTGCAAATGGAATAATGCGGATTGTGCCCAGCTCTTGCTGCAGTTCGGTGCCGATGTAAATGCCGAGTCGGATGGTCAACAGACGCCGCTACATATAACAGCCACTGTATCAAATTGCCGGAATACGGCCAGTGTTTTGCTTTTGGATCGTCAGGTGCAGGCGCGTAAGGAGAACAATTCAGAGGAAACGGCAGCGGTTATAGCTCGCCGCACGGGCATGAGTTATCCGATCTTTGAGATAGCCCATGAAGCCTACGATTGTGAGACGGGACTGATAGATTAAGATTGTTTAAATTCTATATTATTAAACTTCTCTATGATTACAATGATGCCTTCTGATGTGAGAAGTGGAGGGCTACACTTAGGCCAAGATAGGCCCGTTGCGATACCAAATATTTCCCTATTAAGCCAGGGGGGGGTCCTGCCGACTGAACCATTGTGACGACGTTAAGAATTTTAGTAGAGATGGAATCTCTATATCGGCTACTTCCAAGGGGTTGAATAGAAAGGGGTGACCAAGAGCTTCGAGTCTTCTTCTACTAAGAGCTGGGCAATGACAAAAAAAGATGTAGTAATGTCTCCTGCTCTTCTTCAAACTGGCAGCTTCTGCATAGGTCGTTGTGAACGACGCCCAAATATGTTTCTCTACTTCGGCGCAAAAGTCTATTGGTTCGTTTTAGGTTGAACGTGGGCCACTTGACTCTAGCTACGTCGCAAACCGGAAGTTCCGTAGCCAGGCGCCCGGTTTCCTTCCTTGTGACTAAATTATATGAGGCTAAGGGCAGTCCTATACAGCTCTTCTCCAGGAGGAGCTGAATGGTAGTGCCCTGTCTTGCAAGTTTGTCAGCTAACTCGTTTCCCTCAATGTTGCGGTGACCAGGCACCCAGATGAGGTGGATACGGAGATGCTGAGCTATCGCCATTTACTTCGGTCGAGCCGAAATTAGCTTCCCTCTATGTTTTAATTCCTCGTGTCCAATGAGAGACCTATTTAATTCTAGTCCTTTTACTTAGAGAATCTCGTTTAAGCCAATCCGTTTGGTTTCCTGTGTATAGTTCATCATTAAGATCATGATTTTGTAATGACTTCATTTGCTTGATTATTTTTTATCAACATTCGTTTTAGAGGCAAATTCTTCCAAGCTTTTTTTATTATATTTTACCCTGGCTAAAGTCAACTTATGGATGTTGTAGCTTCTGTAGATATCTGTTGGTTTCTTGCCATCTTGGAGTTAATTTAAAATTGATAATTTTGTTTTCAAAGAAATTGAAACTCTGCCTTTCTTCTCCATTTTTACAGAAGAATGAAAATTTAAACCCTTATATAAAATGCTTACGGAATTTAGGTTAAAACATATTTTTAATGGTGGTCAAACCATTTTTTGATTGCATACAAATTTGTTTGTTTTATGAAAAGTAGATTATGTTGAATCCTTATTCGTTTTGCATATCTTCGACCTAAAAGCATATTGAGAATATGCTAACCTATTTCAATCAATTTTAGAATATATTGGTCACATTTTTCCCTCTTTCTTTGCTCCAATTGAATTTTTATACACTTGAAAAGTGTATTATAATTTTGCCCAGAAGTTTGCAACGCATAGAAGGAATCATCTCCGACCACATAAAGTATATATATTCTTGATCAGCATGACGAGCTGAGTCGATTAAGCTTTGTCCGTCCGTCTGTCCGTCCGTCCGTCTGTCTGTTTCTAAGCGAACTAGTCCCTCAGTTTTGGAGCTATCGAGCTGAAACTTTACACAGAGTCTTTCTTTTACTGCACGCTGCTAATATGTCGGAACCGACCGGATCGGATGACTACTTCTTGTAGCTGCCATACAAATGTTCGTTCGGAAATCGGGTTTTAGTAAGAAAAATAGAGGAAAGCTAACTTCGCCTCGACCGAAGTTTATATACCCTTGGAGCATGACATATTTCTGCCAGATTTTTATATGGCAGCTATACGATATATTCATCCGATTTTGATCAAACTCTCTAAAATTGTGTTGAGACAGATAATATTTATAACTCAAACGTACAAACTCGCTACTTGAAAACAAAAAAGTTTTTCTCACTAAAACTATTTTCTCAACCGATCATTCCCATGGCAGCTATATGCTATAGTCATCCGATTTGGATCAGACTTGACAGAATTCTGTGTTAGCATATCATATTGATCAGTAACGAGTTTGGGAGCGATAGCATTGAAAACAAAAAAGTTTTGCATACTAAAACTTTTTTTCAGACTTATACTTTGTATGGCAGCTATACTATTTAGTAGTCCGATTTTGAAAAGTCTCAGGGAAATTATGTGAAAGCATAAAAAACTTATAAATACGAGGGTTGAATGCGATAACATTGAAAACAAAAAAGTTTTTTTCACTAAAACTACTTTTTCAACCGATCGCTCCTATGGCAGCTATATGCTATAGTCATCCGATCCGGCCGGTTCCGACAAATGTGCAGCGTATTTGTACCAAAAGACTTCGTGCAAAGTTTGGTTACGATAGCTTTAAAACTGACGGAGGAGATAGCATAGAAACAGACGGTCGGACAGACGGACATGGACTGATCAAGAATATATATACTTTATGTGGTCGGAGATGCTTCCTTCTATGCGTTACAAACATCCGGACAATTTTAATATACCCTCTCCAAGGGTATAAAAACTGTTCTGTTCTCAATATTACTGCTCTCAAACACGGTCATGGGTAATATTTAATGTTTTTAAACTGATCTGCGAAGTTTGGTCGAAGTCGCTAACCGTTGAAACAAGCTTTTTCAAGTGTATCACAAATTCGGTACAGACGAAGTTAGCTTTGCCTTTCTCGTTTTCTATCTTTTCTTTTTATTTTGAACCTTCATTTGTTTACTCATTATATGCAAGAAAAAAGTAACTGGACAAATGCAACGGTAATTCAGAATTTTGCTTTCGTCGAGACATTCGCTAAATGTGTGCTCTATTTTTGGCTCATCTGAATAGGTTTGACACTTTTGACTTCACTTTTTGATTGACTGCGTGAATGAAAAGAGTTGAATTCTTTTGAATTCCAAATTTAAAAGCAACTACTATCAGTTTTTTTTTAAATGGGCCGCGGAAAACCTGTAACCGATTTTGAAAAAGGTCAAATAAAAGGCTATATTGATTCTGGTTTAAAACACTATGAAATAGCCATGAAGCTGACTATAAAAAAAAATGAATGGAGGAAAAAAATATGCATAAAACGCATCGGAGAGACGCTTATCCTACGAACTGCCTCGAACTCCCACCTTTCTGCTGGTAAAATTAGGGAAGAATGCGGCGTTAATGCTAGTGTGGCCCATGGTATAATTAACAAGGTAGAGTCGTCAGGAATTCACCATACAAGAGAGGTACCAGTTGATAGGAACATGTGAGAGCACGTTGACATCCCCTTTGCTACTGAGTGTTTTCCACCATTCAACTGGTACCCCAAAAAGAGGCAGCCTACTTTAATGACTTCACCTGGTTTAGTTCCTCCATGGTGTGGCCACTGTAAAACGAATTATGCGAAGCGCCAAACACTTGAAGAGATTGAAATTGAAAAAAAAACACCTCTCGCTCTCGATGCTCGAAAGGAAGTACGACTTCGATTTGCTGGAGAACACTTGACGTGGAACAAGGAGTGGAAGATGGTGGTCTTCTCCGACGAAAAGAAGTTTAACCTCCATGGACCGGATGGCTATAATTACTATTTCCACGATATGCGAAAGGAAGAATGTTTTATTAAGTCGTCATCACTCATGTGCAGGTTGAGTAATGGTGTGGGGATCCGTATCGTTTTATGGAACATGTGAGCTCCAATTTGTCACCTCGAAGATGAACGCAAATATGTACAAGACTGTGCTCCAAAAGGCTTTTCCCCAGTTTTCGGAGATTTATGGCCATATTCTATGGATGTACTCTAAAATTTTGCAGAAGGTTCGGTCCGGGGGTTCGAACCCGTTGTAAAGTCTAAGGTTCGGTTCGTGGACCGGTTCCTGCAACCCCTGAACCCAAGGTTCTGGTTCGAACCTCGGTTCACTTGAACCTAACAAAATATTTTCCATTTATTACTACTTATGTTTAAAATAAAATTTTTTTTAATAAAGCAATTTTAATTATTCAATTCTTTAGCTGACATTTACAACAAATGAGAACTGCTTAGTTAAAGTTAATAAGAATTATATCTTTTAGGAGCTCTTCACCTATACTAGCTCTTAGATCAGAAAGAACAAACTTAAGTGTTTAAAAGGCTCGTTCAACTGATACCTGCGTTGCTGGAACAGCAAGTATAGTCAAAGCTATATTTCTTAAGTCCTCGTTTTTTTTGACTTTTCCAAAATGTTAAAACATTTGTCTATGTATTTTCTCTTGTACAAGTTTCAAAAGAATCTATAACATCATTTATATTTGATATTTGTTTACTGCTTTCTATTTGTTTCATAAATTTTTCTTCTTCGCAATCAGACGTTGAGTCATTTAAAGTTGAATTTGGAAAACTCTCATTAAGAAAGAACTCTGAATACAAAAATCTTTGAGAGTTAGTAAGCGTTCGCAAATTTTGAAGGATGAGTTTTAACGCGTTACACAGTCTAACACTGGTTTATTCAATTTTCTCTATGCAAAAGATTTAAAATAGTGTGAGTACAGAGTTTCTTACTCAGTGTGCGAACTCTATTAATGTCAATCTGAACTTCCTTAAAAAAATAGTTAACTACTACATTTAAGGTGTGTGCAGCACAACGAACTGTAATTATAGAGTCCTCCGGAAATTTATTGAGCTATCTTCGTCATCGTGCAAATCAAGCTTTTGATTCACATGAGCAACCTTCATTAACGTTGCATTCTTCTTAGTTGCATTTCTCTTTCGCTATGAAGTTGTCATTAATACGTAATTTTTCTGCCCAAACCATATTTGCTTTTGTCGACGGTTATAGATAGGGGATATTGGAAGTCTTAAAACCTTGGAGAGGCCATCAAACCTCAAAATATCTGATTTTATAGTTTTGATAAATTCTCTATAAAATATTTTTGATCCATGTTGTGCAAAGATCTTAACATTTGGAAAATCGTATGGAAAAAAGCCCGGTCTAATGTACATATGTGAAGTTAAACAAGTATGCTCGGTTACTAGGTCAAATGGCTTAGATTAATCGAATTTAACCTTATGTTCATTGTTCAAAGCAGTGTCGATTTCATTCAAACGGTTTCCTTCCAAATTATCTAGTAAACAATTTATATAAAAAGTCATACAAGCTTAATTCAAAGCACAATCGTTTTACTAAAATTTCTATAGATTTTCAATATTTCCCTGTACATGTCTTTAAAAAAAACCATTTAATTTTGTGAACCGAACCTAATTTTTAGAAAAAGTGGTGCGGTTCGGGTTCAGGTTCGAGGAGTCAAAAATTTTAGGGGTTCGGTTCATGGTCCGGTTCGTCGGACCGACAAAACCCGAACCGAACCGGTTCTAAGGGGTTCGGTTCAGGACCGGTTTGCAGCCTTGGGCTATAGTTTTCTAAATTAGCTATACGACTGAGAGCGAAAAAGTTTATAGATATTATAGATGACACATGTGACGCAAAGAACGATTTTTCTTGGTAATAATCTGCCGATCCCACAAAGAAAAGTTTGTAGGAGACGCGGTATCGAAGTGTCTTTGTAAACATAATCTGAACCAATAACCGAAGAGGTAAACATGCATTTGGTTTCTTGCTGTGAGCAAATAAAAAAAAATCGTGCAAATTGTTCCGAGTTTCTATTTTTTCAATTTCCGCATTGCGTTAAATCGAAGCCAAACATTCAAAAAGAGTTGAGTATTATACTTTATGATTTAGTGCATTAAGTGTACTTTGTAATGTGATATCAAGTTTCAGTGAAATGTTTGTGTCGTGTAAATTTGCAGAACAAATTTTAAATGGCTACCATTTCCAAGAATGGACACACTTTTGCACCGGTTGTGGACACCCTCGTTTTTGTGTTTAAAACGTGTGTTTGGCCATAAAACTGTCAAATATCGTTGTTTATGTTAGTGTAACATATTTTAACAGCATTTTTGTGAATTTTTGTGCATTTTTAGCCATGTCAAGTTAACAGTGTTAACACCAAAAAAATCGTCCGACTACATAAAAATCAATTTAAATATGCTGGTCGATGCCATTAAGCAATGCCTCATCGATAAGAAGGCCGTCAAAGCTAGAGCCTAGGAATATGGGCTTTCTCGAACCACTTTGATTTGGGATCCTTCGATATTTCGTCCGTTGTTGATTCTGTTTTGTTGGCTGTGTTAGGTGCTTGGAATCCGAAACCTCCGCGGTTTGGTGTGCAGGCCACTCGACTTGGCACTGACTCCAAAAACAATCAAGTCCGGTTTTCGTAAGCCCGGTATTGTTCCGTTTGACCCTGATGCTTTCTCCGAAGCTAACTTCATTGAGGCTGTCGAACGAAATGCAGTAGAAGTCGCCACAGAAGCTGATCTTGATGAAGACAATCAGCTTCGTATCATCGTTTGCGCCGATCCCAATATTGGGCGAGAAGAAGAGGTGTTAACCTCCCCTGAACCATCCACTTCACGAACGTCTTCGGCTAGCCTTATCACTGTTGGATGAAATTGGGCCGGTGCAAGGAACTTCTCAGAAAAAGCCATCGAATCGCGGTCGCAAGCCAATGCAAACCGCTGTGCTAACTTCTCCGGAAAGCATCTAGGTTTTGCGCGAGAAGGCAAAAAAATCAGCTGAGCGAGCAGCCAAGCTTGATACTGTGTCGCAGAAGAAGGCGTCTTCGTCATCGGATTTTGTTTGGCGCTCTTGCCAAAAAAACTGACCGCTACAAATTCGATCCAATGCGATGTTTGCGATCGTCCTGCGCATTTGAAGCGCACTGGCATGACGGCCAGCTATTTCACATGTAAAAGTGCCACTTCGGAATCATTTTTTTCATTTTGTCACTGAAGGCCCTAATTTTTTGATTTTTTGCAACTGAAGGCCATTATTTTTTTTTTTTTTGCCACTGAAGGCTTTTAAAATAATTAAACGTTCTTTTTTCATCAAATCATGGCCATTTCTAGCGATTTTACAAGGGTGTCCACAACCGGGTACAAAAAAATGTTGTCCAAAAAACATCACTTCATATACATGGCTGCAAATTTTTTTCCATTTGTCTAAAACAATAGGTTACTTCAGAGGAAAGTTAGCTAGAGTCTCTAGCTTTACAATGATGTTCGTATCACCGTATAATGTTGACTTGGAAAACAGTTATAGGGAAAAACGCAACTATGTCCACAACCGGAGACTCTCCCCTACCCAGCTAAATATTTCCTAATTTTGAGAATGGGGCTTTAGGGACACAAGAGTTAAATAATTCGAGTAGGGTTTTTACACTCAGAATATTATTTCAATCCATTTTAAATGATTTTCGAACCTTTATATTAAAATCAATGAGGATTAGTAGAAGTATTACACCAAACTTAAATGCCAATTAAGATCAAAATTATTTCAGATCTATTGCATTAGCGCACATTTTAGCTAAGGGACCTCTATGGTAGTTAAATTAAAAATTATTTAAGAAATTGCTTTTAAATTCCACATATGACTGCATCACAATGATTGTGATCTTAGCGAACCGCGATAAAAAACCATGGATGACCATTGGTCAAGAGAATAAACCAGAGCATACATATTGTTTTATATAATTTTACTATGACAGATATCTGAGGATGAAATTTATGGACCTTGAAAACCTACAATGGGTTCAATCTTACCTTTATTTTGAGCCGTTATCACAAATTATTGCGGGCGAAAATGATTAGCTCTTTCATTGCTTCCCGGCTAAAGTTTTGCTTTTTTTTTGTATCTTGGAGAGTAAATTACTTTGCCATCGCTTTATTTTATATACATTGTTTACATGTACCACATGCACTATAATTATGTATAAAATATATAGTAATTCCGGTATGATTTCACTTAAATTAAGGACATGACACCTACGCAGAGTGCATTTATTTGCAAATTATGGATTGAATAATCTTCTCTACTAATGAACGGGTGTGAATGCACATAGAAATGTACTATACTATAGATTTCTATACAGTTCTTACATAATACTAACTGTATTAAAAAACATTCATCGGTGTGTTGACCATTTTATTTCATAAGTTCCTTATAGTTTGTCATCAAATCACATAGCAATCAATTATCGAGTTTCAGACCGAAATAAAGTAATTTGTTTCAGTGTAGACCGGATATGAATTTTCTGTTGAATATGTTGTAGTTTTCGGCAAGTTTACCACGTCACGCCGGAAAGTGGACAAATTTTGTGTAAACTTTTCCTTATTTTTACTGGAGACGTTGCGTTCTATGCCAAGCATCAGATCATCAAACCACTGGGCCATTGTTTGCTGTTTCTCGACCGGTTGACCACGTATAATGCTTTCCTTTAGCGAGCGATAATAGTCCTCGTATAATAATATGAGTACCAGAAGTGGACGCGACATGGACCACTGATTCCGACAGTCCTCGGCTAGAACATTATTTAACAATGATGACATCATTCTCTGCAGTAACTCCGAGTTTATTTCAACGATCTTCAGGAACTGAGCATTTTCTCTGGTCAGACTTCGAAGCTTCTTGTTTGGGAATGTGGAAACTTTCAGTTGAAGCTGCTTAAATATGTATGAAACGATGCTTTCCAAAATGGTGCAACAACTGATGTAGATGGCAGAATCCAATGCAGCCAGGCCCTTCATCAGGCTTTCCAAAATGTAGACGAATGCACAAGGCTCCAAGGCAGCAAGGTATGTGACATGATCCTGTGAGAGACAATTTAATAAATTGTAATATGCAGCCGACAACTTGGGGTATTCCAGTAAATCTGTTTGTTGTATGGAGACTATTAATTTGGCAGTGATGTTGAGAACATTGTCCAGAGTATCGTCGCCATATAATTTGAATACGCCGCAGTTGACATAGTTTCCGCCAAGTGAGTTTCTTAAGATAAGAAAGCATATGGAAATTCCTTTTAGTCTCAAAGGATAGAGTTGATCACGCGGCACTTCTGTGTGCAAAATGCGGTTGCCATATATGCAAATCAGTTTTGAGGCCTCGCGGAACAGCAAAATCCCCATGGGGCTGGATACATTGCCGGCCAGACGTTGTGTACGGCACAGGACTAGCTCGGCGAAAAGCTTCAACACCGGCGTAGTAACAGCAGGGTCGTGCGCCCATATTTCCACCGCGCGTACCAATATGGGTAAGTAGTCTGTATAGTAGAGCCATTCGAAGAGCATGGTAAACTGAATGCGAGCGTTCAGGGGCAGGGCTAAGCCTCTAAGATCCCGTGCCAGTCCAATTATGGCCTTTTTAGCTTCATCATTTGGAAAACCATTCGAGTCCATTAGCACAGGGCCGAGGGACTCAAACTGGTTGGTAAGTGGTGTCAAAAAGTTGTAGAAACGTTCCTCATCTTCACCCAAGTCGAACATTAGCAAGCGACCCAGCGAGGTGTAGAACATTGTGCGACAGCGCATTTCACTCAACGAGGAATTTGTGCCCAAGAACGGAAAGTGTTCGCTTGTGTGGTGAGTGAGCATAAACTGGACTTCCTCCAGGCGGGCCAGCTTACGCACTGAATTAAAGTGCACGGAGAGATCTGATAGTAACATCAAAGTCTTGCTGATAATCGGTTCTGAGCGGCCCCAAAACTTCAAATTCGTGATGATTTTCCGGTTTATGAAGCTCAATAGCATTTGCTCATCGCTCAGTCCAAAGACTTCACTTAGTCTTTTGTACACATTAGCCTTCTGCGTTTGCTCACTGCTGTGCATTTTGCGCACCTGATCCAAAAAGCTTAGTACCGCCAACTCAAGCTTCTCGCATCCGGCCTGCGGCAAGCGCGCATCGGTCAGGCTCATTAATTGGAGCACACGAATGACCAGCTCTGCATCCATGGTGTCGTGTTCGTCGCTGGTCGTTACGGAAAGCCTGCCCACAATAGCTGACCCGATGATGTACACCAACCAGGTCAGTTTAAGCTCGTGTATGGTGATATCTGTGGGATTCGCATGGGGCGTTTGCACTAGATTCTCGTACTCATGTGCCGTTTGATCGAAGTGCAGAACCAGCAGATTGCACGTTTTAGTGTACTCGCAGCGCTCAATCACCGACAGCTGTTCAAGCTGTTGCTGCACCATACACAAATCATCCAGCGGATCATCCAGGTTATCGCGTACAATTACTGGCACAGCGTTTAGCCGTGACTCGATATAAGCCTTAACCACCTCCGGGGTATATGTGCCGAGTAGATGTGGATCTGGCGACTTGACGTAGGGCACAGATGCCACCATGCGTTGCCACAATGTAAGCAAGTAGTGCACACTGTTTGGAGCAAAAAGCCACATTTGCAACGATTGCACCGTAAACTTGGCAATCAATTCGATGGCCTCTGGATAACAAGGCACAGCAATAAGCTCACCCAGCTGGTAGTTTGACTTTAGGCGCGCCAGCAGGCGACAGAACTCATGGTAATTATCCGGATCACTAAGGCCGTGCAAGTTGGTCAAGATATTTCGTACGCCCTCCACCAGTTGGGTGAGAAATTTGGTTCTCTCCGAGTTGCTGAAAAGTGATCGGCGTACTGAAGTCATTTGTACCAAACATGACAGCGAATGGCTAGCTAGACCATTCGGTAGAATTTGATACAGATCAAAGAATAGCTTCAGAGTATTTGAGTCCAGAAATGCAGGACGCCAGGCTGTGGGAATCTGTACGTTGTTCATGTCATCGGCAGACTCATCGTTGGAACTGCCAATGAAGTCAAAGCTCAAGCAGCTCTTCGTAAGACGCAATACGTGAGATATCAAAGCTTGTTGCGACTCATCCATCAAGTTGAGGTTTTTGTTATCTCGCGCTCGGATCAGTAATGAGCAGGAGAGTAGAAATGTGTCGTACAGCTGCTGGTCCCGATAGGAAGTGGCAATTTTGCGGTGCGCATCCAGCTCCACAATGGAATTCATTTCAGTCACCAGCAGCGAAAGTATTTGTACACCAATGGTGCAATGCTCAACGGAACCCTGCAGAAACTGCTTAACGTCTTCCAACAGATTCTGGAAAATCAACTCGCCCTTGTAGGAATCGAACCAACCGTACTTGGTGGTTTTCGCCAGAAGGGTGACCAAAGCCTGAACCACAAAGTGCTGCAAATTAGGCCGGGTGGCCAGGTAGTTCAGGGCATAGCTGCGTATGTCAATGCGCTGCTCCAACGTTAATCCCTGTATCAGTTTCGTCAGTGTGGATGCGGCGAGTAGCTGTGCATAACTGGAGTCTGCGCGGTCCAGCAGCTGTTGGCACTTTGGCAACGCGTCCGGGCTATTGACAAAGGTGACCAGGGCCTTTTCTGCATCAGCCCGAATGCTGGGGTCGGTGGCTTCGTAGAGCTGTTTGCACAGTATTTCCAGTTGTTGAATCTCCATTTTCAAGCTTCACCTGGGTTTGGGATTACTTTCGGCGGTGCCACATACAAATGTAATGCTTCTACTCTTTCGTAAGTACAGAAAGTATTAAAAATAATAACAAATAAACTTCACTCTTTCCAAACAATTGAACAGTGTGGATATGGCAGCAATCGTTATCGATAACAAAACAGCTGTTTGGCAAACACAAAAGACAACAACAAGCACTTTCAATGCGTTTACTTAATTTTTACCTCAAATTCAACAATTTTTTAAAGAAAACATCCAATTTGGGAACGCCCAGACGCAGCATGGCCTGTAGCCGATTTGAGTATGTCAAGAGCTATGAGCAGGATGACAGCATTTTGCCCAATGTGTGGATTGTGATACGAATTGATGGCAAAAAGTTTCACAAATTCTCCAAAACACACGAATTTGAAAAGCCCAACGATGAGAGAGGTGAGTGGGAGCTATGATACAATAATTAATCCCCTAACTTATTTATATTTGTAGCTTTGAACCTAATGAATGCAGCGGCCATAGCGGTGATGCAGGAATTTCGGGATATTGTCCTGGCCTACGGCCAGAGCGATGAATATTCCTTTGTGTTTCGCAAGGAGACGCAGGCCTTCAAGCGACGCTCAGCCAAATTGCTAACCTATGTGACTAGCTTATTCTCGACCAGCTATGTCATGCAGTGGAGTCAGTGGATGACCCAAGGATTGACTTATGCTCCCTGTTTTGATGGACGTGTGGTTTTATACCCCTCGGACGAAAATCTAAGGGATTATTTAAGCTGGCGGCAGGCGGACGTTCATGTCAATAATCTGTATAATACTGCATTTTGGAAATTGGTTTTGGAGCGTGGTCTAAGCAATCAAGAGGCCGAAGAGCGTCTGAGAGGAACATTTGCTGCAGACAAAAATGAATTGTTATTTCAGGAGTTTGGCTTAAACTATAATAATATGCCCGCCATGTTTAGAAAAGGCACCATTTTACTCAGGAAACGTTTGGTTACAGCTGGAGCAGAGGGCAGGCAAGTGGTGGTGCCTCTGCATGAGGATCTAATCTCTGCACACTTTTGGAAAACTCACCCAGAACTTCTGGGTAAATACAAACCGGGTCTGTACGAGCCACCCTCAGCCTTATCACTTTTAATAAACCGCCAATTGAGCCAGGATGTGGAACATCGGGCCAAGATTAGTTGATAATTTCCACTTATATTTATTTTAATTTTACAACTTAAATAAAGTTGATATTTTTCAATAATCCTCCTCTTCGTCGTCATCATCATCTTCACTGGGCTTGGAACCACCACCACCACCACCTCCTTCATTGACTGCTGCCGTTTGTGGTCTTTGTAACATGGCCGCCGCCTGCATGCTCATCCATTGTTGCTGCTCCTCACGGGCCTGTTCTTCGCGCGCCTTGGCAAACAGTTCCTGTTGCTGGCGCAGCAGCTCCTCCTCCGGTATGCCCAAATTTTCTAGTCTAGTGCTCTGACGGCGTCGTTTGGCCGCCACCTCTTTGCAATCGTGCAGCACCGCCTCCGCCTCCTGTTTGTAGTCATGGAAACCCAAACGTTCCAGAGCCTCTAAGACATGTTCAGCATTGATGGTCTTTTTGTTGCGCTGATTGCACACATCGTTGGCCTCCGAGCTGATCAGGTGTATGAATTCTGAGCAGCAGTTGAGTATCAATTCCCGGGATTCGTTGGCCACCCGCACCGTGGGCACCAGTTCCTTAATGATCTTATTGATGCTGGCACGTGGCAGCGTTAGTTCATCATCTTCCGCACTGGGCGGTAAAAGCTCTTCCTGGGGATTGGACATGATGACTTCTTGGAGCCACAGAATGTAAACAAAAACACAGCCGAAATGAATGTGAAAAACAGAGTAAAAAATGCTTTATTATGTTATCGATATATCGATTAAATTGCATATCTTGAATGTGGACAGAGTTGTGTATTTAGCTATTTTGAAGCTAGATATAGATTTGGCTACAAATGTAATGAGCGTCACATTCGTTCGAGTTTTCAGCTTAAAGAATACTACTTTTTTGGTCTCTTAAAAGAGAAACGTTCATCTGGCCAAATGCGACAAGCGGCCATACCCGACGTCACGACAGAGTGACACTAGCCACAGAAAAAAAAGAAACGTTCATCTTAAACTTAGTGTTTAGTAGGAATTGAGTCTTTTTTTAAAAGACATCTATATTTATAAAAGAGTTCAACCTGACTGACTAACTGACTGGTAACCGTCGCACAGCCTAAACCATAAAAGATAGCAAGATGAGATTTTCACAGTAGTTTTATCTTATGCTGAAAGTGAGTACTAAGAACGGATTTTGGAAAATTCTGTCGGGAAATGTGGAAAAATCGTGGAAAACTGTTGTATGAAACTTTTTTGTTTTTCATCCGATCAAATTCAAACTCATTTTCAAAGATCTATATGAAAATTCAACAACAACTGCATACCAATCTTCCGGAAAATTTACCTCCCTTGGGTGGAAAGTGGGTGGTCAAGGTTGTTTGGGCGAAACTTCATATCATTTCATTTTCAAATTTACACATAACCAAACATAAAAAAAGTTACTTTCAATTTTTGGAAAATCTATCCCCAAAGTCGGAAAATTCATGGAAAACTGTTGTGTGAAACTTTTTTGTTTGTTATCCGATCAGATTAAAACTCATTTTCAAAGATCTTTATGAAAATTCAACAATAACTGGGTTTCAATTTTCCGGAAAATCCCACCCGAAAAAGTGGGAAAAGTGTCGGAAAGTCTGTATGGCAAAAATTTATTTTCATCCGACTGACTTGAAACTTGGTTTGCAAGCATAGTACGGAAAATATTCGACACGTGTTTTCCCAATTTTGGAAAACTCCCCCACGTGGAAAATGACCGGAAAATTCTGCATGAAAAAACCTGATTGACTTGAATCTTGGTTTGTAAGAATAGTAAATGAAATAAATTGAGATGTGATTTTTGATGTTGGAAAATTTGACCCCACGGCCGGAAAATTCCTGGAAAACTTTGCATGAAAAAACCTATTTTTCACCCGATTGACTTTAAACTCGGTTTGTAGGGATGGAATACTAAATAATTAGTGATTGCGTTTTCCAATGTTAGAAATACCGGCGGGATGCCCACTGGGAAGTGGGAGAATAAGTGGGTGGGAGGTGGGTGGGAAAGTGGGCGGGAACTGGTGGGATGTGGGTGGGAAGTGTACGCGAAGTGGGAGGGATGTGGGTGGGAAACGTGTGGAAGTTGTGTAAGAAGTGGATGGGGATTGGGTGGGGTGGGATAGTTGCGGGAAGTGGGTGGGATGTAGGTGGGATGTAGGTGGGATGTAGGTGAGAAGTGGATGGGATGTGGGCGGGAAGTGGGCGGGATGTGGGTGGAATGTGGGCGGGATGTGGAAGGGATGAGAAGGGGAAGTTTGTGGAAAGTGAGTGGGAACTGGGGGGAACTGGGTGGGTGGGAATTGGGTGTAGAGTGAGTGGGATGTGGGAGGGATGAGGGAGGGATGGGGGTGGGAAGTGGGAGGGATGTGGGTGGGAAACGGGTGGAAGTTGTGTAAGAAATGGATGGGGAGTGGGTGGAGTGGGATGGGGGTGGTTAGAACGTAGCAGCAAAGTCGTAACGGTGAAAAAGCCAAGTAGTAAAACGTTGACTTCAAGCCTATGTATGTATGATTAGATTTCTGGGCTCTACAGAGGAAACAAATTTAGAGTATATTTTTAAATTTGGTAAATATTTGACTCTCACGATTGACTTCAAACTGATTCTGATATTGGTTCTATACTGTTAAGGGCGCAGCGAAGTGCGACGGGCTTTTTGCTAGTAAAATATAATTTTTTAACACATATTTTTGCGAATCAATTTAAATCTTATTTTTGTGACAAACGCTACGAAAAAGGGGCAAAAATTAAAGTGTGTTTTCGTAATTTTTTGAGAATTTTGCTCAAATTGATTTGATTTCGCGAAACAGCTGTTTACAGCTGCTCCATACAAAATGAGCAGTGTGAGGAAAGTAAGGTCATACTAATTGCTTTCCGAAACGACCTAGTTTAATCTTTTTAAAAAAGTAAAAAGAAACACATTTGTTTCTAAAATTTAGGAACTAACGAAAAAAAAATTAAAATTGCACTTTCTAAAAAGAGAGCTCTTTTCCTCTTCTTAGTGGAATCATTTCCGACGAAGGCTTTCAGGCTTTTATTTTTAATAATCTTGTACTTGTATATCTTCTCGTATATCTTTGAATTTACTTTCGTTCACTAACGCTGCGAGCAGGTTCGTCGCTGGTTATAACAACATAATAATCTATCCGGAATTCCAAAACAGTATTCACCCAGCTAACTGTGAACGTGACAGTTCCTCAAAACATTGCTCATCTCTAATCGATTATGCCGACTATGCCTGGCGACCTCAATTGTTTTGTTGTTGGCCAACCCTGGGTCAAAATAAAAAACACAAGTTCAGTGAAAATATGAGCGTTAATTACGAACAAAGCATTCAGTCACATCAGGAAGTTAACCTGTCGGATGAGGAGGACAGCAAAGGCCAGACCAAACCAATTCAGGAATTCTACAATGAACCAGGTGGTGGTGGGGGCGTAGCAGAGGCTGAGGGTGTTGAAGCTGAAGGCGAAGAATCCTCTGCCGAGTCAGCCGCCAATACACATGTGGTGGCCAATCACTACAATGAGCTGAAGGAAGCCGGTCGCAAGGATCGCCAGAAATCGAAAATATTTTTCATGCGCAACTTCAACAATTGGATCAAGAGTCAACTGATCAACGAGTACATGGGTCTGATCAAGCATCAGAAACGAGTGGGTGATGCCTTGCGAGTGCTGGACATGTGCTGCGGCAAGGGTGGAGATCTGCTCAAATGGGAAAAGGCCGCCATTTCGCATTTAATTTGCACCGACATCGCCGAAGTGTCGGTGGAGCAATGCCAGCGTCGCTATCAGGACATCCTGCAGAGAGCAGAGAAATCGAAATTTGCCAATAAATTCACAGCGGAATTCTTTGCCTGCGATTCAACGTTGGTGCGTCTGCGTGAACGGTATATGGATGCCTCCCTGCAGCTTAATCTGGTCTCGTGCCAATTTGCCTTTCATTATTGCTTCGAGTCCCTGGCGCAAGCGGATTGCATGGTACGCAATGCAGCAGAGTGCCTGGAGCCGGGTGGCTATTTTATAGCTACCATTCCAGATGCCTATGAGATCATAAGGAGATTACGACAAGCTGGACCCGATGCTCGAAGCTTTGGCAACGATGTTTATAATATTGAATTCGCCTGCGAAACGGAACCACTGCCCTTATTTGGAGCCAAATATCAATTCCATTTAGAGGGTGTGGTAGATTGCCCCGAATTTCTGGTGCATTTCCCCACGCTGGTCAAATTGGGACGAAAATATGGCTTGCAATTGGTGCGACGTTCCACATTTGCTGAATACTATAGAGAGACACTGTCGCACGGCAAACAGCTCTTGCAGCGCATGTCTGGTCTGGAGTCTGTACAGGTGCAACGTTGTGCCAACGATGCGGAATATTCGCATGTCAAGAATTTCTATGGCACACAACGCGGACGACCGCTGGGCACACTATCCAAATCCGAATGGGAAGCAACAAGTAAGTAGGCCATCGGTATCTTAATAAATTAATACTGGGCGTCGCTTGGGGCGTAAAAATTAATTTTGACTAAATTGTAGAGAAAACTGTCAGAAGCCTCAATTTGAAAGTTACAACCTCGTCGCTTAATATATATTATCTTAGGCCTCAGATCTATCTATTTTGAAAAGCACAGTAAGATCCGAGCAAAGACACCAAAGTAATACACGAAACAATTTCGTTTGTGGAAGCGGGGGGAACACTGTGCCTATTTTAGGCAGCTAAGGCGCGCACCTTTATGTGTGTTTTTGGAACCCAACTGTGGCCATATTGCAGACTGCAGACCAATTTTCCGTAGATTCTAGCATGGTACTCAACAGGTTGCTAGCGGCTGGTGTCCTCCCCTCTTGCATACTTAAATCTTGTTGTTCTTCATCGAACGTCGGACATTGAAAAAATACAAGCTCTGCGTCTTGGGTGACCGACTGCCCTCTACAGTCTGGGCAGTACTGGTCGTCTTCGTGTTTGAACCTACATATGTAGGTAGGATTGCAAACATCTATGTCCCGTGTGGTCTCGCGAATTTCTGCAAATGCTTCCTGAATCTACAGAGTATAGTTCAGCAGCTTCCTGTGCCTTCAGGTCTAACGGGAGCAGTCCAGCCACCACCAGTGCAGCATCGTAAGAGATGGTGCGGAATCCGCCGCACTGACCAGTTGGACTGTGTTGGCTGCACGCGGGGAGAAGTAATTGTAGTATCTCCTACAGTAATATGAGCCAATTTTACTATCTTGCGGCTACTGATCAGCACTGCCTCCGTCTTATTAGTGGCTAGCGTGGTCCTCTAGCCAATTGCTGATCTCCTGAATCGCGCTGTTGCTCGTTTGTTTCTTATCGCTGACGTGTTTTGCTACGACCACCACAGCAAGATCCTCAGCGAAACCAATGATTGTTGCGCCGACAGGCAATTTGAGCCGGAGTATGCCATTGTAAATGACGTTTCACAACAATGGGCCAAGCTCAGATCCTTGTGGTCTGATACATGAGCACTAGACTGAACATAATCATATGGGAATTTTTATACACTTGAAAAGTGTATTATAATTTTGCCCAGAAGTTTGCAACGCATAGAAGGAATCATCTCCGACCACATAAAGTATATATATTCTTGATCAGCATGACGAGCTGAGTCGATTAAGCTTTGTCCGTCCGTCTGTCTGTTTCTACGCGAACTAGTCCCTCAGATTTGGAGCTATCGAGCTGAAACTTTGCACAGAGTCTTCTTTTTACTGCTCTAATATGTCGGAACCGACCGGATCGGATGACTACTTCTTGTAGCTGCCATACAAATGTTCGTTCGGAAAATGGGTTTTGTAAGAAAAACTGGTTTGTTCTCAATATTACTGCTCTCAAACACGGTCATTTGCTTTTAAGCTGATCTGCGAAGTTTGGTCGAAGTCGCTAACCGTTGAGACAAGCTATGTCAAGGGTATCAAAACTTCGGTACAGACGAAGTTAGCTTTGCCTTTCTCGTTTTTTTTAAATGTTCTCTTCCTCAGGGCGCAAAAATTCGTAATAGTTTCTAGTTACCGTAATGAATAACCAAACTCGAAATTTTAACGTTTAATACTGGCGCCGTGGGTTTAAAGTTTATTCATTAAATTTCCATTTCACCTTTTTCGTTTTACTTTTTCGTAGAAGTCCTTTGAGATGCCAAACTTTGTTCTTGAGCAAAATAAAAGTGGGAAAATAACCGGCTTCATATACTTACTCACGAAAAAGTGTTTAGCAAACAGGCGTTGCCGCGTTGCTTAGTGTGACCAATAAAATGTATGCAGTTTATGGACCCGAGCAGTTTCCATTTCCACCGATAATAATCAGAAATGGTTTCAACGTTTTCGTTCTGGGCAGGAAAGGTATCGGTGCTGAATCGGACGGGCGGATTTAGAATTGCGATAAGGCTATATCTTGTCGGTTCTTCTGCTTAATATAAGAGGAGAAAAATACTCATTAAGCGACAGCCTTAACCGCACTGTCCTTCTAAATTCATGGTTTAGAATAAAATTATTTGGGCTTACCAGTAACTAGGAATAAATAGTTAGTGCAAAGCTAGAAACTTTATGATCAATATGTGTCTCTCAGAAAGAATGCTGGTCGCGATAAAGAGTTGTTCCGCAACAGCTAAGAAAATTATGTCTTAGAAGGAATTTTTAAAGCTGCTTTAATATTCGATTGGGTACTGATGCTGCTTTGAAAGACAAGGGCCGATGACGGGTACGTCCCTATCTAAATTCATGGTTTAAAAAAATTGGATTTGGAAGCTTACCAGAAAAAGTAGGAATAAATGAGAATGGCCAAGTGAAGGCACCTATATCGACTTCAATATTTGAATCAGATGACCGATTATGAAAATGTCGACAAAGAGTTGTATCCACTATTGCTGTGAAAAAATGCTTAACCATCTTACTGAAAAACCTCAAAGTTATGAATGATGTCGCAGATAGAGGCGTGAAACTAGTTGAGATTGAGGACTTCGATGGGCATATTACAAAACACGATCAGCATCACCTTCTTCAATGCATCGACGAGCACAGACACATTTATCCAAATACCAAAATAGATACTCTTATGAATAAATTTGAAAAACTACTTTTAACTTATACTTTTGTAATTTATTTTTAATTTTTTGCCGGCCGTTTGCATCGAAGTTCTTGGCCAGCTAACTATTGTGTTACAATGAGGACAGGAATCTGCATTTTCAGTGTTGACGATAACTCTTTTGAAAATGTGCTTCAGTGAGGAAGCCATATTAGTTTTGGTTTGGTGTTCGGCTCATATGCATATCAATGATTAGTAAAAAACCTTGAAAGCATAACGATTAAATTTGCTAAACACTTTATTTTTCTTGGACAATGGTCAAATTATGAAGAATTCCACGCAAACAAAGCCAGCGGAACTTGGAATGTCCGGGTGAAAAATGCTTACCACTTCATCTCACGGTATGTCACATACCGATCCTGCAGTATTAATTCAGGCAAAGCTTTGATTGTTTCTGGCACAGCAACCGTTTTTAAGTTGAACAAAAACGTTTGGCATAGCAGAATAAGCATACAAAAACTGCAACTACTCCGATCAGCACCAAAATTGAATATGTTGTTACCATCAATGAGATACTCACTCTCCTAAATTTTTAGTCTTCTAATCGCTATGGGAGTAGA
This sequence comes from Lordiphosa stackelbergi, assembly GCA_018904235.1. Taxonomy (NCBI): domain Eukaryota; kingdom Metazoa; phylum Arthropoda; class Insecta; order Diptera; family Drosophilidae; genus Lordiphosa; species Lordiphosa stackelbergi. The sequence continues at coordinate 51,054 of JAEIFU010000815.1, read as the reverse complement.
GTTATGAGGGGGCGGAAAGATAAATAAAAAAAACTAGTTTATCTAAAGAACCGCTTAACCGATTTGATTGCGTTAAGTATATGTTATAAGTGTCCACCAAAGAATTCAGAAAACTGTTTTTGCACAATTTTATTACCAATTCTTAGGCACAAAAAATATTATTAAAATTTTCAAATAATTTTTTTGAGGTGTAAATCGATTTCAACTCTTATAGTTTTTTGCTGGTTTTTTCAATAAGAAGTCCTTAACAATGTAAAATTTTTGCAGTGACATCGGGAATCATCTTCATAGTGAATACCAATAAAATATGTGAATAGTCTTATAAATATATTTTATAATATTGAGCACACTGTAACTACTCACACAGAATTCTGACAGAAAAATTCCCGCTTTTTTCCCTTCAATTGATTTACAGTGTGCCTAATATGTATAAAATATTAATGAAAAAGTACTAATTTAACTTTTTAATTATTTTTCATCATGAGGTGCACTTGGGATGTGTTTGCAAAATTTATATGTTGTTAGAGACCTCTTGATGAAAAAAGCAGCAAAAATACTGGTCGGTGTCGCAAAAGGCTAACACCGTAAAAGAATTATTTAAAAATTTCAATAATTTTTTTGCCAAAGAATTGGCAATAAAATGTGGAAAATTTTTTTTGAACTGTGCTGTGACACTTACAACATATATTAAACCCATCCAAATCGGTTAATCGGTTTTTTAAGATAAACGAGTTATTTAATTTATCTTTCTGCCTCATAACTCTACTCCAATAGCGATTAGAAGACTAAAAATTTAGGAGAGGAGATAATCATTGATGGTAACAACATATTTAATTTTGACTGGAGTGGGGGCAGTAGGTTTTTGTATGATTATCCTTCTATGCCCTTTAATAAAGAAACCTTAAAACAGTATTAAACGTTAAAATTTTGAAGTTTTGTTGTTCATTACGTTAACTAGAAATTATTACGAATTTTTTGCGCCCTGAGGAACAGAACATATCCAAAAAAATATTTTTCATATAAGGGACGTTCAGTCTAATGAGCACCCTATCGCTCAGATAGCTTTTTATCATGGTGGTTAGGTACGACGGCTCATCGTCTGTTCTGAGGACTTTAAGTATATGGTCCCATCCAGCTGAGTTACAGGCCTTATATCCAGTTTGGTCACCAGGCAGAATTCCTTCGCTCAATACATCTGGATTGCATTGCTCGCGGACGTTTATGTGTGTTTGTGTGCGCTTGTGTATATGAGCGTTTGTGTATGTGTGCGTGTCTAAATTGTACAGTGTATTTTGGAGTTCGGCCACTCAACTGCAACACTCCTACTTATCGGATTTCAAAATTTGGTAAACTTAATGCCAGGTCGTATTGTGTCGTATCGTAAACAACACTTCAAACTTCCAAAACTACACATGGTTTTTAGTTTAAGCGAATTTGAGTTAATCGTCTATCTGGTGAACCTCTTTCTCCTTTATTTGTGAGTTTTCTTCGGCAGATAATTACAAACAATAATTTATGGGCACTGTTTCGCATTTTGACTCGGTATTCTTGTGAGCGTTTCAAAAAAATTATATAGAAAACGTGAAGAAATTTTGTCTTCAGGATTAGGTCTTCTCTTTTGGTGAATTGAATCCATTGGGCAATCTGTTTCAACAGCTTAAACAATTCCAACTTTTCTATCTTTTTATACCCTTGAAATTGTCCGGATGTTTGTAACGAACAGGAAAAAGCATCTCCGACCACTTGAAGTATATAGTATTATTCTTGAGTCAGCGTGAGGGAAGCTGAGTTGATATCGCCATTTTGACAAGTCTTTTGGTATTGCACATTTGTCGGAACCGGCCGTTTGGGTGACTATAGCATATAGCTGCCATAGGAACGATCGGTCGAAAAAGTAGTTTTAGAGAGAAAAACTTTTTTGTTTCAATAAATACCAACCCTCGTATTAGTGATTTCTCATAACTCCAAATTTAGAAAATCAATAGTTAAATAATATTATATGAAAAAAAGTTTGACAGAAAGATTGAATTATCTTTTAATACCTTTCAGTATAAATATTATATGTTTTAACACTGTTGGAGTTTCAAAATCGGTGAAAATATCGTAAAGCAGCAATTCAATAAACAGGCAGACATATATCATGCTCCAAGGGTATATAAACTTCGGTCGTGCAAGTTAGCTTCTTTATTTTTATACCCGTTACTCGTAGAGTAAAAGGGTATACTAATTAGGCGTATGTATGTCAAATTATATCTTGATCAGCATCAACAACCGAGACGATATAGACTTGTCCGTCTGTCTGTATGAACACCTAGATCTCAGAGATGGTAAGAGATAGAGGGTTTGACATGTATTGGACAAATGCTTTTTTATCTGCACGCAGATCAAGTTTGTTTCAAATTTTGGCCACGCCCCCATCCCCCCCAAAAACGTTATATCACAGTTTTAAAATAACGATTAACCAGAGAAGTTAGTAATTAAAAAAACGAGCAAAAAGGGAACAAGCCCCACCGCCGAACCCGAAAAACTAAAAATGTTTGGATGGTACTCAAGGAACGAGGAAACTGTTAAACGTGTTTTTTCATGAGTATCGGGTATATCGAAGTCAACTTTAACTTACGCTCTCGTTTACACTGGTCTCAGTAAATTTGCAAAGATAATCAAAATGATCATAAAGATTTAATAAATAGCTGTAGTGTACCTGATTGTAGACTGAACGGCAAAAAACTCGCGAAATTTTCTAATTTTTATAAGTTTTTCGGGTATCATGAAGATTTGATAGATCGCAATTTTAGACGCGGGTTTAGATTGTCATGAAGATGCGGTGTTGGTCAACCGGTTTAAAAATATAGAAAATATAGACATTTGCAAGAATTTGTATATGAGTTCTGATTAACATGAAGACGGGTAAATGGGAGGTGTTTATCGAACGGACCAAAAATCGCGAAATTTTCAAAATTTCTTTTTAATTTCGATTGTTAAACCATCAGTGTTTTTTTAATTGCAGTCAACTTGAATCAATTGTTTTTTCTTAATTCTGTTTAATTTGAGATTAATATTTCCTAGGGACAACCTCCATTCACTGTAAACATGCAAACTTAATTGCTTTGATTGATTTAAATTGAACACACCAAATTGAATTTGTTTGCCCATTTCAAGAAATTTATTTAATATTCAAAATCTTTCTAATTTCAGCACTTTATCTGGTCTGTGCCTTCAAGAAGTGTAAAAATACATGGGATACCAATGGCAAGCCTTTGTTTGAGTTCGACGACTGAATCGATAAGCCACCAATCCGACTACTGTCTAAACTAAGCGCAATGGATTTCTTTTTTGTTGATGTGTTCGTAAATTATTATGATTTTTTTACAAATTGCTTCTTCAACATTATATACTCGAAAGCATGATCAGAAAATATTTCCTAAGCTTAATGTGCATGTTAACAAACTTTTTAATTTAAGTTCAAAACAATAGTTTATATTTAAAATTGGTTTTAAAGCAAACAGTCAATATTGTGTGTGTGAATGTAAATGAAATTAACATCTCTGCGATGGCAACTCTTTAGATAATCAAATTGTAAAAGACAGAAATAAATTGGGATAATCAGAGTCCACCCTCGCTAACAATCCTTTGGCCAAAAACACGTTTCGAAAGCTTTGATAACGAAATTCGAAACTGGAAGGCCAAATAGCTTCCTCAAGGAGAAAGCTTTTGGCATGGCCAACAGAGCAGAGCGGAGCGCGCACAGCTGTTGCTTTCACAGAAAACGGCGCCTCTGAAGGACATCGGGCAAAGGTTAGTCTTGACGTTTACGTTGCCGGGTCGGGGTTCTCGTAACCAGAGACCCAGAGGCCTGAACCATGTCGTGCCGTGCCAGGCATTGAATGCATCAATGAATTATTATAGCACAAGTGTAAATAAATATTTGATAACGAAACTTATATACATATACGTGGGATGGGGCATAAATTACGCCATTGATTGGGTCGAGAGCCAAGTGCCGACGTTTATTGGGTAATCAGTTGGCTCGCTCTCTCCCACTTCCAATACCACCAACTCGCCCACTTACTTTCTTTGTCTCCTTTTTTGTTACAGTCTTTCGTAAGCCCATCTCCAAGTTCTTGTCAGATAATTTCATTATTTAAAGTTTTGCTCATAAAAATAAACTTTGGGTGTAAAGTTTAAATTTGTTTTGCACACACACACACACAGTACAAGTTGTTTACCACAGAGGCCAGCAAGCATGTGTGTGTGTGTGTGTGAGAGGTAGGTAAGCCTGTGTGTATGCCACTCGTTTTGTTTAAAGTAGAGCGTGCGTATTTATAAGGCAAACAACAGAAACACAGAACCAGGAGCCTTCAGCCTCATGTCCATATCCTTCTCCACGACTCGCTTTTCACTGATTGGCCCTAATGAATCTTTTTGTTACCTCCTCCGTGCGGCCTGTCTGCGCATTGTACCATGCGTCTATGTAAATTAGTTCACTTTTAAACCCACCTGCTCACCTGGGGGTGAACGAGGCTTAATGCATCACAATAATATGAATTTTTTTTTATGAAAATGTTGGAAAATATATGAAAAAGTTAAATTGCTAAAATTGGGATGTCATGAATTGAAAGCATCTGTAGAAAAGTACAAAGTACTGGATTTATGAGAATAAAAATATGAAAGTCCTATACAAGCCCAACGTTCCGATTTGATTCATATGATTTATGTTTTTGAATATAAAAATATATTGAATATTTGAAATTTTTTTGGTTTGGTTTAATTTAGTCAACATTCAATTCAATTCTATTCCTTAGCTGGCTAAAGTTTCTTCCCCACTTTAAAATTTAACTGCACCCACATAAGGGTTAAAATGTTTCACACAATGGCCAACCAGGCGGCTGAGTAATGTGCATACGTGACGCTCAACGGACTGCAATGTGTCTATGTAAATCAGGATGTGTGTTGGTGAGCTGGTGGCCACCACTGACAACAGGCAGGTAAAAGCAAAGGAGTGGGTGAAGGAAAGGTATACGGTAGGTAATGAGTGGCCTTACATTACGTATACGCAGTGTGTACAGACAAAATACATGCCGCAATGTTTATTTTGCAAGTCTGTCGAGGCAAGCGAGCGAATAAGTGTCCGTGCATGTGTGTGTGTAGATCATAAACTGTATGTGTGTGTGTGTGTAAGCGAAGCTTGTGTTTATTCAACCGCATGGAACAATGTGGTAAACGCATACCAGGCATACGGCGCTGTTGGCCTTTGTGTGTTGCTCTATGCTAAACTTTTAACAACGATTGCCCCAGGGAGAGATGCGTGGGGTAAACGCAACAATTTAAAAAGCATACACATTGTGCATATGCCCAAGGACTAGAGCAGCAGAAGCACAATCATGATGCCATTCCGTCGATAGGGATGAGCTGCAGCTCATCGCATGTTAATCTTTTGTGGTTCTTGGCCAAAGAAACTTGAACCCTGTGCATCAATGCATGAGTGATTCACCATTCAGCGCTGTGGTTGTGCCCCATGGAACCCAATGAATACTCAAACAAGGAATTTAGCCGAGGTCTGAGATGTAAAAAGGGGGTCGAGGTTAGAAAATTGACTTCGCATTGTGCTGGTCAAAACTTTCTATTGAACTTAGTTAACTGATTGTGCGATCTAGCAAAGTAATTTAAATGGAAACGTCTATCTGATGGGGAGAATAAATTCGAATTCTTTAGGGTTTTGTTTAGTAAAGAACGAAGAGAAGCTAAGAGAAAATTAACAAAAGAGAACAAAATTTAGAAAAAACCAAGTGAAAACTAAAAGAAATAAGGAATGAAATTGTAGATAAATACCAAACTAGTAAACTGGCTCAAAGTACAATCTCAGAAACTATTTAAGCTATCAACTAACTAAATTTTGTAGGTGGATTGCTTAAGTAAGGTTAATTCTTTTTCACTGTTCAAATCGGTCAGAAGGCAGCTAAAACTGGAACAGTAATAGTAGAGACAAACAAGTAAGATTCCTTAAGAAAACAAGCGACATCTGGAACTGATACTTAATAATATTACAATTTTCGAGCAATAATTTTTTCATTAGCAATTTTTTACTATTTGCTATTTCTTTACAAATAAAAGGTGCCAAAACCAATTTAAATCAGGGCACCAATCCGGATCTCAGATTCTAACCAAAATTTGCCAAATGATGATGTTTAAGAATTTCAGGTGAGAGGGTTTTGGTTTGAACCTTAATTCGCCCCCGATTTACCCAATTTAGATACAAAATTCATTAATTTGTTCAAATATACAAACTTATTTTCGAATATGGGAAAGTCTGTAAAATTTAGACTTGAGTCGATGATGATTAGGGGTGCCTACTGCGCATAGCAAAAACCAAAGCAAATCACAAAAACTACTTTGTATGTTTATCTACTCTATCTCTTTCTATACTATGCTTGTGGCAAAACTGAAGCAAACACTAATTTTTATGTGGTGTTCGATTTTTTCGTTGGCCCCGAAGGATTTTGTTTAAAACTTTGTTCGATTAATCGTAAAAAGTATGCCCAAATTCCGGGTTCAACCCGGTTCGGTTCATTCTACCATACAAAGCAAAAAAAAAAAAAATTTCAAAAATATAAAATTCATTTTTAATATTCACCTGATTCAAATAATCTTTTCAAAAATACTTGTCCATTTATACCCTTTACCAGATGTTTGTAACGTATGTCTCCGAAATAAAGTATGGTATTTCCATTCCGTCGAACCGTGACCGTCGTACCTCAGTGCAATAAGTATATGTGCAAATATGTTTTTGTTTCTCTCTTCCTCAATAGTAACAGAACATATGTTCTAGGTATGCAAAAGTCTTTTGTTGTTATCTATTTTTAGAATGCTTTTGCATAATTCTTCTTTGGTCATCATTCTTAGTACCGTTATCACACATTTGAGTGGCGAGATTTGATTTTCTTAGGAAATAAGTTTATGTGCAAAAACCAATTAGTGTGCATTTAATGGTCGGCGTGCAACAAATTGGATGTGTTTTGATAAAAAATGAAAAGTTGAGAGTAAATTAAGTAGTTGTTGCAGAAACACAAAAAAAAATTTTTAAATTTTCCTAAGAATGCCGCGTGGAACACATTTATCAGCTGAGGAACGCGGACGAATCCAAGGATTGAACGAAGGTGGGGCTACCATCACTGAAATAGCTTCCAGAGTGTCTCGACACAGAAATACGATAGCTAATTTCTTATAAAATCCAAACTCCCATGGTCAGATTAAACGCAGTGGCAGACCGAGCCACATCGACGATAGGTGCAAGCGTGAGATTAAGCGCCTGGCTGTAAACAATCAAATGTCTTGTACAGGCATTAAACGTCATTTAGAGCTCAATGTCGGTAGAAGACGGATCCATCAAATTTTAACTGAAAATTGTAACCTTAAACATAGTTCCCGGGTGGCTGTACTGATGCTATTGCCACGCCATCTTAAGGCTCGTTTGGCGTTTGCAGACAGGTACAAATTTTGGACCGAAGAATTCCGAAACGTTATTTTTTCGGATGAAAAAAAGTTTAATCTTGATGGTCCTGATGGCTGTCATAAGTATTGGCGTGACTTAAGAAAACCATGGGAACTCGCCATAAGAGGAATCACGGCGGTGGATCACTGATGATTTGGGCCTGTTTCGGATATGCAGGAAAGTCTCGGCTATGTTTTATTCCAATAAGAACAAACTCAGAAATCTATATTCAATTGCTGGAGAGTGAATTAATAGATTTTGCAGACGATCTTTACGAAGATAGATGGATTTTTCAACAGGACAACGCTCCAATCCACACATCAAAAGCCACAAAGGCTTATTTTTCTTCAAGAAAAATACCTGTACTGGAGTGGCCGGCTATCAGTCCTGACTTGAACCCAATTGAGGACCTCTGGGGTATCCTCTCAGCCAGGATTTATAAAGGTGGGAGGCAGTTCGACTCAATTAAGCATTTAAAGTACGCTTTGCTTGCAGAATGGGAGTTAATAAGCAATGAAACTCTCCAAAATCTGGCAGATTCCATGCCAAACCGCCTTGCAAAAGTCTTAGAGGCAAAAGGAAAGCACATTAACTATTAAAGTTGATCAAAAGTTTGAACTTAATACAACATTTTACATATACTTATTTCCTAAGAATGAAATACATTTGTTAAATAATAATTTTTTGTTAATAAATATTGAAGTACTGTAAGGCAGTTCTTAGTTACTGGCTCCAGAGCTATAAGTAAAAAATATACTTGGCTTGAATCGTTTGGTTTAAAAACAAGGTTTTTCCAAAATGTTAATGCACATATACTTATTGCACTGAGGTTATATATGAAAAAAAAAAGTCAAAATAAAACGAATTTTAATTGGTTTTTTACTGTATAATAAAGCTAAGCAAATTTAAAAATGTTTAAATTAAAAAAAAAAGAAAATAAAAAATTTAACACAATAACTAAACCCAAATAATCTTAATGTCTTATGAATGAATAGTTCTTTGAAGTGTATATTATTCGATTTAAAAAATTTTGAGTAATTTTAAAAAATTATATTTATCTCTGTCGATGCGTGACATGTCGAATGTGACATTTTTTCCATCATTATATTTATGTGATCTGCTATAATGCGAAGCAAAAACTTACTGTTAATTGCATTGCCATAGTTTGTCATGGTTTCTTATACATTCATGTATACCCCTTTGTACCATCAGAAAGATTTTAGATACGAAAGTAAATGTAATCTATAGTCACTTTTTTGCAAAAATTTAAGCAAATTTAATGTCAAAATGAGATAAATTTCGCTAGCACGGCCGTGAAACTGAATATATCCAATTGGGTTATTAGTAAATGTAAGATTAGCCTACATTTGTTTAATTTGATTCTCTCCCTATAAAAATTCGATAAAATATAGTGTTTTTAACCACTTTTAATTTTTTTGGTCCAGGTTTACCTTTTTTTAAAAAGCCCCTATATATTCTTGATCAGCATGACGAGCGAACTTGATATAGCTATGTCCGTCTGTCCGTTCGTCTGTTTTTATGCTTGCTCCTCCGTCAGTTTTAATGTAATACTCACCAAACTTTGCACGAAGTCTTATAGTAGACGATGCACATTTGTTAAGCCGGCGGGATCGGATGACTATAGCATATAGCTGCCATAGGAACGATCAGTAGAAAAACTAGTCGAAACTGTAGTTCTAGTAAGAAAAGCTAGTGAGTTCAGTTATGATTATTGTCGGTTTCCACACAACTTTGGAAAATTTGGACAAAATCGGATTAATATATCGTATGGCTGCCATATAACAAAGTGGCAAGCAAATGGATGTGGCTATGCCACGTTAACTATTTAGTTTAAAACACTGATTAAGTGTAAGTTCGGTTTATTGGAGACGGCGTGTTGACACTAAGAATAAGTGTCACAGAAAGGCAGCGAGATAAGTGAGAAATAAATGGCGGGAGTATCGAGCATCGCTAGTTGTTGGTGATGTGTAAAGTAGTTAGATGAATTGGATCTGTTGGTTTGTTGATTGGAGCTGGATGAACTGGGACTGGAACCGCCACAGCCGCTCTCCCCCCTTAACCGATGCGTATAGTCGACTGAGTTATCAGGGAAGTTGACGCTGAATGCTGGCTTGTACTATGTATGTGATATGTTGTGTGTTGTTGAAATGTTTGAGCAACTATTTTTATTTTGTAAGATCGAACATTTAGTTGATGTATAGACGTGAAGATTTTAGGTGAATGTCGCCGAGTTGGTTGGACATGTGTTGCAAAATCCACAATGGGATTGTGGAGCAGATATGTGTGCCTGTACGTCTGAAGCTGATGTCGTCGTTGATCACATGTTGATCGGACATGTGTGCTGTGCGAGTGTAGATCCGCCAGCCACCGGTCTCTTCTTGACAAGGTGGATTGGACTGGACCAAGGGTTCTTGAATAAGCTCCTTGAGCTCTGATATGACATCTTCATAATGGATACTTGTTTTATTGTTTCTGTTCGCTGCGAATAGGTTGAGATCGTTGTTGATGAGTTAATTGAGAACTCTTTTTATGGGTCGTTGTTGTTTCTGGACGTGCTCATATGCGGTTTTTGTTTGCAGGCATGTAAGTGTATGCACTTCTTGATGAAGCCATATTGTTGGCACTTTGCTTATGTAAATTTGTTTAATGTTTTTTTGCACATTTCACTTTTGCTGTGTTGGGGCTGTTGCAATGCGTTTGTATGTTTATTTCTTGGCGCCAAATTGGCGGCACCCGTGGTACGTGTGTATCGAGAGCTACAAACCCTCGTCGAAACTACACAATTTGTATTGAATAGTGTTTAATTTTTTCAGAAGGGGTAACTATGTGGCTAGGCCACATATACTATTTAGTTTAGAACACAGATTAGGTTTTAGTTCGGTTTATTGGAGACGGCGTGTTGCCGGTAAGAATGAGCGTAACGCAATGGCGGAGAGACAAGTGTGTGTGTGTGTGAGTTAGAATTGTAAGATACATAAAAAGCCGGGATATACCCAGCATCGATAGTTGTTAGTGATGTGTGAACTAGTTAGATGAACTGGATCTGTGATTGGAGCTGGATGAACTGGGACTGGAACCGCCACATGGTCATAGTAGTGGCGCCATCTATTGCTGAGTTTTGAAAATTACTGAGCTATAATCATTTAAAAACTTACATCATATAAACTGCGATCGAGCCAAAGTTGGGTGAAATTTTGTTTTAAATTTTTAATATTGAATTGGAAGTCTTAAGTTGTCTTTTTTCTGTCTAAGTTTTGAATCTAACGGGGGTGACACAAAAATGCCACACTAACATATGGCATAGAAATCGTAAGCTTATCTGACATATATCAGCTTTTTGGAAAAAGAGAAATCGGCCCTAAGTCTACTTCACCGATAATGATTATCGTTATTGGCAGCAATGTTTGCCTGAATAAATAAATATACCTTGTGATGAGGACTATGTTAAATTAATTAGTTTATTCCGCAAACGGCGCATTGTACATAGCTTAAAAGAAGGGTGTCAGCAGAAAAATTATTCAAAAGCATTCACGAAAATTTTCAATGCAAACGTCGAGTTGTCATGGATTTCGGTGGGGGTATGTATAAGCCGCAGAAGTTGATCCTTTTATCAAGTATTTCAAAAGACCAACGCGGACAAAAACATTTTAATTGAACAAAAACGAATACTTTGTCTGCGTCGCAGTTATTAATTACTTTTTTGGCGGTCTGTGATGCCCTTCTTTCTTTAGACACCTTGAAGTAAAGCTCAAGCTCAGGAGTTTTCACACTCAACAAGGTTCAACAAGGAAAAAAGTCCCATCCCTTAAATTACTTGAAATTAAGAATCCATCTAAATTTAAGCATCTCAATCCAAAGTGGATTTTTGAAGTAGTAACAACGGGCCACAGCATGATTTCTTCTTAGTTTCCAATGCATATTACTGATTTCACGTTGATTTTTTCTGAGTATATAAACTTAGTTGGCCAAAAATTTTTATCTTATTTTCGAGTTTAGAGCCCTTTTTAGGTTAATTAAGAAAGTTGTTTTAAGACTTTCCAATTAGTCAAACACAACTCTTACATTCATTTCCATATGCATAAGCAGTTGGCTTTTAGTAAATATTTGAATTGTTTCTGTCTTCATTTTGATTTCCCCAGATGATGGTGAAGATGATGCATATTGCTGAGTAGGCTTCAATTATTCAGTTACTTTTGCTTAGCTAAATATCTATATTTATGTTGGCATCCTTCAACTTGATTTGCTTTTGCGAAAACTAATTGCATGGCTGTCAATGATTTATGCATAGGCAATTAAGTACGGAAATGTATCGATTCAAAAATTCAATAAGTGGCAGAGTCAGAGCCTTGATAAGCTCATCAAACATGCAAAGGAAAAAGTTGCTAAGGCTCAAGCTCAAGGCGTGGCATGACAACAATAAAAGGTCAACTCGGTAAGCGGCAGCGGCATAGTGAGTTAAATGACAAGGACTCCGACCCCCATAGCAGTGCCCCAGCCCGTGCCTGTGCGTGTTTGCATGTTAAGCTAAGTTTTTCCCTTTGAGGGACACATGCAATGCCGCCAGGCCAATAATAAGGGCATTTCGCTTTCAAAACAAAAAACCCGCGACTCGACCAACAACGTTGCCCTTGGCCAATTGCGGAGTGAATTTTGATGTTTTGACTGGCCATTTGACAACTCTATAAAGCCGGTCGAAGGCTGAGCCATAATTACTTCACAAACTTCAACCGCGAGGACAACGGCGGCGACGAGGACTTGGCAACTGGAAAGCGGAAGCCAAAAAGCTTTACCACAAACACCCAAAGCTTTGCTCAGTAGAAAGCTTTACCTAGAGACTCGCACGCGAGCCAAAGAAGCAAAAAAAATGTAAATGTCAGTCATGGAGTTCCAGTCGTCGGATACATGTGGAACACAACGAACACAAAATTGCGCGCCTCGCCCTTAAATTACAAAAAGCAAAAGAAAAAAAACAGAATTTGTGTATTAAAACTAAACGTTAAAACTACAAAAACCCCGTTGAATTCAAGTTAAAATAAAAGGAATTGCTCTTGCTTTAAACACCCGCACGCACACACACAAAAGATATAACTAATACTAAAAAAAGATGCTTATCTAAAATAAATAAAATATTCAACTCAAAAGAAAGTGAAAAAAGATACCAAAAATTTAAATACAAATTTAAGTGAAATAAATTAAATTTCAAGAGGAAAAAGTCAAATAACTTAATAAGCTTAGTCAAAAAGCTCACGCCCCAGCAGAGTCCTTTTTTTTGCCCTTTCTAGTTTCCTTTTCCCTTTGTATGGCTTGGCGAAAGTGCAACAACCACAACTAATATACAAAAAAAAACAAAAGAATAATACGAAGGAAGAGCATCTAAATCGGCATTGGCATTTGGTATTTCATTAAAATGGATTTAAGCCAATGCCGATGCGCTAAGCTGCATTTGTGCATGGGATTGCGATTGGGATTATCGATTGTAATGCGCAGTCATCATCAAATAATGTTTAAGCCAAGCCGCAATAGCAACAACAACAACAACAGCCACAATAACAACAACAAACATTGAATATTGGCCCTTATGAAACAATTGAAGCAAAGGAGCAGAAACCACCACCAAAATCGTCACAAATTTTTCAACGGCAATACGCAAAGTAAGTGAAGTGAAGGAAGGTCTCACAAAACATCCTCATCCTCATCCCCATCTTCATCATCACCAGCTTCCCCAGTCTCGAGCGTAATTATTCAAACGCGTGTGTGTGGTATTTGAAAACTAGGTCAGCGGAACTGGCTGCGGCCCCTTTAGCCTCCCCCTGCTGGCCAGGTGTCAACTTGCCAAAAAAAAAACGTCCAATTTCATCCCTTCCCACTGATTAACGCCTTACAGCGATTGTCAGGTTATGCAAAAAAAATTATGTTGCCTACCTTTAAGGGCATTGTCATTTCATATTTCTGTGTCTGTGCGTGTGTATCTACCTCTTACACGCGCAGACACACACACACCACCCCACAGCCTCTTTTATAAAATATATTTGGCATTTTATTTTAGACTGCGCTGACACACAGTGCGAAATAAAAAATTGAAGCTGTTTATTTATTTACTTATTTGTTTCTTGCGACCTCTCTCAATCCCAATTGAAACAAAAGCTTAAAAGCTTTGAAATCAAAACTTAAATAGAAAACAGACAGACAATCAAATAACTATTAAATTCAAGTTCCATTTATTTGTTATTTTGGGGACGCCATTCAATTGAACCTAAGTGATTTGATTGCGAAGAGTGTGTGTGTGTGTGTGTGAAAGAGAGTAATGGCAGAAAGTTTAAACTAATTTGTATATATATATCTTGATGCTCACACAAACTCTAACAGACTCCAATGACCTTTATTGAAGTACAAAAATTTGTTGAGATAAATGTTTAAAAAATTTGCTAATACTGGCAAATTCTTTATTGACGCAAAATGGGTTTCTGTCAGATGCGACTTAAAATTTATTTTAATTAAAGCCTGTCATAAGATTTGTTTTTATCTTAAAAACATGCATTTCTTATACTCGGAAGAAATCATGCTCTTTAAATTTTGCTACTATTTTCTATTAAGAATTTATTTTAAGTTTTGTGATGCTGATTCTATAATTAAGTATTTAAAATAAGAGTAAGGGGTTAATCCCAAAACAAATTTCTGTTCAGTACAAGCCAGTGGATACTACCGCGTGCCCAAAAAAATCCAGTTGGATACAGTACAACTTTCTGCTTATAGAATATTTCAAAAATCAAGCAGAATCTCAGTTTTTTCAGTTAATTGGTATATAAATTTTTATCTTTTGAGACATTTCAGGCTATAAATGTTTTATCCCGTTGAGAATTTGAACAAAATAAAGCAACTCTGTATCGTTTAAAAGAATATCCATTTCGACATTTGGAATAAGATCCATTAAGGCCCGTACTATAAATATAACGAGATAGCAAAGCTAACTTCGTCTGTGCCTAAGTGTTAGTACACTTGAAAAAGCTCGCTCCAAAGGTTAGCAATTGTGGCCAAACTTCGCAAAACAGTTTAAAACGTATGATTTTAATAATGACCGAGATTAAGAACGGTAACATTGAAACAAAAAAGTATTTCTTACATAAACCCATATTTTAAAGAATATATATACTTTATACTTTGCAAACTTCTTGGCAAAATTATCAGGCATGTTCTCATTTCCACCTCCATGGCAACTTTTCGAAAGTGAAATTGATTCATGCTCTCGCAACACCAAAACGAACAAGTTTTTAAATGTAATGCTTGTTAGTCGGTGGAATGAAAGGTAATTGCCTAATTACGCACTCTTTCAGTTGCTAGGTGTACAATTCTGTGATCAATTTGGAAATTGTTAGAGTAATTAAATTGGCATTCTAGTCTATAATTGATTTAAAAAGAATTTTTTTGTTTAATGGGTCTAGATGACGAAGAGTGCGACCTAAAAGTTAGCCTCTTTCATTTCCGATCTGTTCCATTTTCGATCGTTTTGCTAGGAATTCTTTCTCTCTTGTGTATCTAGTGCCATTCTCGCTTGGTCCAGTGGTTAGCAAAAAGTAAAAAGAGAGCAATTTCATTCGGAATTGAGAAGACAAAAACGAAACCAAAGCGGAATTGCGTTCGAAAAAGAAGTGAAATTGGGAACATGCCTGTATACGGGGGTGCAACAGAAATCACTAGCGATTTTCGTATAAACGCTTGTATTTTATATTAAAACTGCTCGAATTTATATGTAAAGAGGCACCAGAAAGCACGCCTACTAGATCAGATACAAAGCCAAGTAGATTTGAGTAGTTGATTCCAAATCACTAAAATTCACCATCTGATCTAGTAGTAGTACTTTTTGGTGCCTCTTCACATATAAATTCGAGCAATTTTAATATCAAACACAAGCGTTTATACGAAAATCGCTAGTGATTTCTGTAGCACCCCCGTATAAAAATTAAGCTCATCACACTTCATTGGGGCAATCAGATTTCCAAATTGTTCAAATATTTTTTAGGTCTTAACGCCGAAAAATTTCTACATCTAAATATGCTTTCAACCAGCGACAGATTTGTACAATTTCTGAAACTCTCTACTACAAACTCTGCTTATGATAGAACTAAGGGCCGTTTAAACAGCTATGCCGACAAATAGTTGTTATACCATTTACTTGTAGAGTGAACCAGATATATCAAATTTCTGAAAATATAGCAGCATAGTTGTGCATCAGTACTTTCCTTAACCTTTTTTTATACCCGTTACTCGTAGAGTAAAAAGGATATACTAAAGTCGTGCAAATGTATGTAACAGGCAGAAGGAATCATTTCCGACCATGTAAAGTCAATATATTCTTGATCAGCATCAACAGCCGAGTCGATTTAGCCTTGTCCGTCTGTCCGTCCGTCCGTCTGTATGAACACCTAGATCTCAGAGATGGTAAGAGATAGAGGTTTAACATGTATGAGACAAATGCTTCTTTTATCTGCACGCAGATCAAGTTTGTTTCAAATTTTGGCCACGCCCCCTCCCGCCCCCGCAATTTGGAAAAAACGTTATTTCTCCTACAGTTTTAAAGATAAACGATTCGTACCTTCTACAGATAGTTAGTAACTAGCAAAATAAATCGATTTGCCGAAGAAATGATAAGAATCGGATGAACAGTTCTCAAGTTATAAGCAAAAAAGGGAACCAAGCCCCCCCGCTGCCACCCCACCCACCCTAAAAAATGTTGCATACTTTTCGAATGGTCACACTAAGGAACGCGGGAACACTGTAAAATCATGAGTAACGGGTATATCGAAGTCGGTTAGAGCCGATTAACTTACGCTCTCGTTATTATCATTTCATTTTCGTTTTGATACATTCGAGAGCCTTGCGGAAGAATCGATTAATTATATGGGAGCTATAAAAGCAAATTATAATTATAATGACTGTTTCATTACTCTATGCAAAATTCTACGATTTTTAGTCATTCAGGGTTAAAAGCAGACGACTAGAATAAGACGGAAGACTTACAGGTAAAAGAAATAGTTGGATTTTCTTCTGCACCGACTCTGTGCCATTTTACTACTCTTTATCAAGGCTGCAAAAAATGATTTGCTGAGATTCATAGAATATATCGCTCACTTACTTTAATACTGGCATAACTCAAAATAATTCATTTTGAGAAAACACGTTTAAAGTTCTCAATGGACTTAAACCAGAAAAAATGGTTCTTTTAGTTTCGAGTTAAATAATTAAAATATTATAAATTTAGAATGCTTATTGATAAACCATGAAAATATGATGTTTGAACTATAAAGCCGATGTATGTTTGCTCAATATCGACTGCAGGACAACTGAGATATGACGTTCTTGCGTTAACATGAAAATGAACGTGTAAAATAATAGTGAGACATATGTTCATATCACGGGGAAAGTCAAAGAGATATCAATACGAAAATTTTTATACAAAATATCACACAATACAGTGAGTATTTCTGCATCATTAAGTCAAAAATCGTATTTTTTGAGATATGCCAGTATTGAAGTAAGTGAGCGATATATTCAAAACTGTTTCAGAGAGTTCAGATTTTATGAACCAAAACCTTATGGTCGATAAGTTAAAAAGCCTTTCCCCGAAACGAACGGAACCTTCTACAGAATTTTAGAGGTTTTTGCAACCTTGCTTTTTTTATACAGAGCACCACAAATACATGAACCATTTTCTAGTATCGGATAAACAAGAGAAGAATCAATAAACTCACTAGATCAAAGCTTTATTAATCAAGGGTTCTTTGACTGTTTTATACTAAGTTTAGGAACAAATATAGTAGTAGTGTAAATGAGTTTTAAGTAAGTGTTTTTAAGGATGTAGAGTTCGCATAGTCCGACATTCAAGAATCAGTGCATTTCAGTGGAAAACTCAAGAAGGCCAGGCTTATGCAGTAATGCCCATGATTGACAGAATGAAAAGATGTGAACTACATCAGTTTGCCATTGATTCCTAAAGCCCAATACGGTTTTGAAGTAATGTAAAAGCTTCACAGAACTAATTTGGAAAAGTAGGCAGACGTAAAATTTTTTGTATAAAACTTTTACATTACTTTACAACAGCGTAGAGGCTTTAATCCCTTAATAAAAAGAGTAGTAAACTCAAGCAATGGTCGATAAGACAATTGACCATTGCAAGATCAAACTTTAGTCTCTTTTTATGCATTCAAAATACAGTTGAGCTGTTTGGCTTATCGGGATTCTCAAAGTCCGTTCAGAATAATGTATTTTTTAATCGTCAAAATTTGTATTGTAAAATTTGCCATACAGTCCCAAAGGGGCCAAGCAAAGCTTCTCTCAATCTCTTGTTGCGTGTGCTTTAATTAAGGTATAAGTAGGGGAGAAAGGGACGTACGGCTTAACTCCGCACAGTGGTCGGTTTCCAAATTTTAATTTAATTTAGTAAAGGGAAATTCCGATTGCAATTTGGTTTTTGATTTTCAAAGATGCATCAAATCTAAAGAAAATGAAAAAGAAAATTTTATTTTTTCTTTAAATTAGTTAAGTTATTGTCGCTTTACTGAAGTACTACTTTTGTACCTTATTTTCCCACATCCACGCTCGTCCACGCTTTTAGAGTGAACATTTTTTTAAAATACATATTTTTAAATAAAAAAAATTAATGTGGTCCTGCGCCCATTTGCGTTCTTAGAGTATGAGCTACTTGAACATATTAAAATGCATAAATAATCTATGTATTGAGATGAAATCAAGTGGCGCGCTGGTTTTGCGTTGCAAAATTCGTAACTTTCTAACGAAAAAAGCTATATGAAAAATTCCGAAAGAATTTCAGTAGCTTTAAAATAAGCTTAAGTTCATCATAGGGTGACCCAGGATCGGCTGCTTAAGCTTATTTTAAAGCTACTCTGAATCTCTATCACATTTCCCTTGGAATTTTCTCTTTCCGTTCAAAAGTTAAAATTTTTGCAACGTTAAATCATGGCTAGTTACTTCACAGCTGGCGCTAATAACTGGTGAAGGTGACCGGATGTATAAAAGCTATTTTCTAACTGCAAAATCTTATCTCCATGTTTTTGGAAAGACATCGATATATAAATGTGGATATCTAAATGTGGGTTTCAAATTTGATCAATATATTCAAAATTGAGTGAATTATTCAGGAGGAAGAGTGGCAAACATTTCAAATATAATTTAATAAACAACACAGACGGACTGACAGACAGATGAACAGGTCTATATTGACTCGGCTGTTAAAGCTACTGAAGAATATATTCATATACTTTACGGCATTGCAAATGCAATCTTCTGCCTGATTCATACACGTCTTTGGTATTACCCTCCATTTATATAACACTTCCACTGATGACACCATTTCAGCAATTGCTGAAAGGCGTTTAATTATTCAAAAGCAATTCCCGAAGGTCTGCTGATAATAGTCTCTAAGGGTCTTTAAAATAGAAGAGGTGGTAATGGATAACTAAAATTTAGCCACAGTGCCAAATCTAGTCCTAAATCAAATTTTAATTTTAAGCATTTCTGACATATCCTTCAATTGAAGCACACTTCTAATAAAAGGTACTTACTGCTTATATTGTTCATGAGTCTCAGAGTTTGTTAGCTTACGTGTATTTTCTGCACTCGCACAGCTTTCCAAATGAAATACGCAAGACAATTGAAAGTCTTTGTTTGTTTGTGCCAAACTAAAGAATTCCAACAAACTGTGATTACTAAATGGAACCGACATTTTTCACTTAAATAAATTAAAGATAATTTAATACAAGCACGTTTAGAGTAAATGTATAAGCGTTTTTATTTTTTATTAAATTCACGAATTTCCATAAATTGAAAGGCAAATTCCTTTTGGCATATTCCAACTATGTCTGAGAGCTTCTCCACCCACAAAACTCTCAACTTCCAAGTCATATCTCATACATATATGCCCCTGCGTTGCCATTGCTACGACAAAAAGTGAATAAAATGCTTACGTTGCCGTAAGCAATACCAAGCGCCTCATCCCCGAAACCATAGGAAATTTTCTAACTTTTCTGACAAAATGTCTTTTTTAAAAGTGAACAAAACACAATTTTTTGTTGCAAAGAAATGAATGTGTCTATTAGAGCCCTGCATGGGAGTGTAGTCAAAGTGTCCTTTAATTCAACTTTTGAAAAAAGTGTAATGTGAATCAAGTGTTAAATTGTTTTGGATCGAGTTAGTCATCTTATATTTCGAATGCCTCCAAACAGATCAAGCTTCCATGGTTCCTTAGATCCAGTTAAGGTCAGAGGATGGGGCGATTGAAAATATTTATTTCGTGTTACTATCTATGATCTGTAGGTTCATATGATAGTCAATGATGTTTGTTAACGAACGATATCTAAAATAAGGAAAATTGTTTTTTTAATACATATATATACACCACGGATTTTATGTTTTTGTCATTTCTGCAGAAAAAAACCCAAATTTTGAATTTAGAATTTAATGCAAAAATATGTTGAAAATATGTTAAATATGTCGGAAAATGTCGGAGACATACAGTGCTACATTCTAGAATAATGCTTTCAATTAGATCAATATATTTGTTTGGATGATTGCAGAAAGACCATCTAGACAATATGGCATTCTATACATTTCGGAAAATATGTCGGTAAAATTCTGATCACGCAAAATATCTGAAATATGCAAAAATAACTTAGGTCCAATCTTATTATTTTTTTTAAGAATCGAATTTCAGTGCAATCAGAACTAATTTCTGTCTACCCGTTCAAATATATGATAATTCATTAAATTATTGATATTCTTAAATTCTTTATAAAATAAGTTCAAATTGAGACAGTTTAGGTGGTGAGGTGCGGGATTGAACCTTTTAGAAGCGATTCGTTGGGTCCCTCGACCTGAAAGAGCGAGAAAGTGAACTTACTTTTTCTATGTTGTTGTTGTTGTATTATTCTCTTAGTGCTACAAGTACACGGAGACTTATGTTTATGGCACTAATCACAGGTTAAATCGACTTGAAAACAATAAAAAATATACTAACTATGACCTCTCGGATAATTCTCTCTTCGCGAACCTTTCGAGAAAAAGAAGAACTTTCCAACCAGGGAATCAAACCGTATATCGAAAAGAAGAATACCGAACTCATAACTCGAAAAGAACGAAAACCTAGTAATTGTACCGTTACTGTTTCGGTTCTTAGTACAGCAACTAGACTGGAAAGCTGCCACTTAGTTTTGGTGAAATTTTACGCAATTTGGTTAAATCGTATGCTTCCGAAAAAGAGAGTGCAGCTTAGCAAAACTAGTGTAGCCTAGTCTATTTGAAAATATTGCTTCCTATATTCCTGGATCCTCATTATATTATCATGCTAACCTCTGAACAGAAGTGTATTTGTGTGATCCATTTGAGTTCAAGTGGAACTTAATGTGGAAAGCTGCTTTGACACAAATACAGGGTTTGTCCGGAAAGTACTGAGTCGATTTACAAAATTCTTTGAAAACTTGCAAAATAGGCTCCTTCTGCGTTGATACAGCGTCTGTAAGCCAGCTCGATTTCCAAGCATTGAAGGTGTCACGGAGGCATTCTACCGAATTGCACAAATTGAAGCCGCGGTGCATGCTGACTTACGTATCCCCTCGTTTCTCAAAGTGCATTCCAATACAAATGGTGCCGTATTTAGTCAAGGATAACAGTTTAACGGCATCAAGGCAGGGGCCACATTCCAGGGCTGGAGGGCATTTACATGCGGTAGTGTTCAGATTTGGCGACCGTTGGTTTGTAGCTGTTCACAAGAAGTCACTGGTCTGAAAGTCCACTTCGTTGGGACCATCTTTTAAATAATAATTCAATTTTAAAGATCGCATTCTCCACCAATGTAATGCAAAATTTAATAATTTGTTGGCGCCAAACATGAGGTATTAGTTCCAGCCTTTAATCCGCTAGCTGTCATCTAGAGGGCGCCACTTCGACAAAAGGCGCTAGTGAGAAAAGAGCTTTGCAAAATCTCCTAACAAAACATTAGAGATTTGAAACCAACCAAAAGGAATTTCTGTGGCACCTCAGAATTGAAATTCGGTTGGAATTTGGTTGGACGAGGTTTCTGTGGCACCCCCGAATATAAATTTTGTTTGAATTTACGCGGGCTACGTACATTTGATTTTCGAATTTTTGGTGGCGTTACGTTGGTACTCATGTCCCTCACTTGTACTGACAAGGTCGGACATTTTGAACGTTTACTCAAATTTTTCCCAACTATTTTGCTTGCAAAGATTTGGCTCACCCATTTTCAAAATAAAAATCATTGCTAATGCTCTAAATTCAAAAATGACACTTTTATAATGTAGTAGACAGCGACCTTACCCTAAAACCAAAGAGGCCCATCAAAACCAAAGTCCAACCAACACCAACCTCGTTTGCCTTTGAGAGGGCCAATGACCGATTTTTCTTTATATTTTGGTCGGTATTTACCGGTACTTACCAGTATACCGAATAACGAAATAATCTTAGATTCAAAACAAAACCTTTTACCATAACAAAAATTTCAATACGCACCAGAACCGAAGCCGAAATACGATTCCCTTAAACTAGACAGTGTTATCCGGTTGCCAGTCTTTGTTCGGTTCCGGACCGGATTGCGATGTTGTTAAAACGTAATTTAAAAGTAGAAAGGGGATTTCGCATATTTTTAAACATTTTTTCATCAAGCTTGGTGGAATTATAAGACAACTTTTAAATACGAGGTTTGGGGACGTTTAAAAACAAAATAATAGAGGGAAGCTAATTTCGGCTGGACCGAAGTTTATATACCCTTGGAGCATGATATATGCTGCCAGTTTGTTATATGGCTACGATACGATATATTCATCCGATTTTGACTAAATTCTCCAAATTTGTGTTGAAACAGATAACATTCATATCTGGAAAGTATAAAGGCACTATCATTGAAAACAAAATAGTTTCTCTCACTAGAACTACTTTTTGGACCGATCCTATGGCAGCTATATGCTATAGTCATCCGATTTGAATCAAACTTGACAGAATTGTGTGGTAGTGTATATCTGTAAAAAGTTTAAAAGCGATAATTGAAAACAGAAAAGTTTTCAAAGCTATTTTAGACCTATCTTTTGTATGGCATCTAAATTATATAGTTGTCCGATTTTTATAAATCTCAGGAAAATTATTTGAAATCAGAGAAAACTTATAAATACGAGGGTTGGGAGCGATAGCATTGAAAACAAAAAAGTTTTTATCACTAAAACTACTTTTTCAACCGATCGTTCCTATGAAAGCTACATGCTATAGTCATCATTTTCGGTCCAAAGGATTTTTTTGTCGCTCCAATAAGGATTTTTGGAAGGTACACTCTATCTACGGATCCGGTTTCAGTAAAGTGGAATTGCTCAACGTTAATAAGATGGATTAAATGAGGGCCTTTTTAGGTTCCAACAATGTCCTTCTTAAACGTTTGGAACGGAGGGGGATTGAGAACAGACCTGATAGCCTTTTGTCCTCGTTAATACAAGTAACTTTCACATTACTTCAATTTTTAAACCATTTATTCGAAACTTTGGCGGCTCATGATATCTCCAGTTACACTGAACCGATTTTGATAATTCTTATATAAGTAAAATTGACGCAGAATTGTCACCATTCTGTTCCGACCCTCAATCATTATTTTAAAAGAAATTTTTCTATTTTTTTTGTTGCACTAAACTACAACAAGTGGCCAAAAATCGAATTTTTAATTCTTTCAATGGCCGCCATTTTGTCAAAAAAAATCACAAAATTTTTTTTCGAGGGTCAGAATAGCTGTACGATCAACTAGCCTCCGTTGTGGTGTGCTGTGCTCCTGCTTTTCGGAGTTATGTGCAGGCTAACGGGACCTCAAGCCAGCTTAATATTGATGGTTTGAATAATAACAATGCTTTTCTTTAATTCAGCGATTGTATAGGTAATGTTTATTTAGCGATCTAAGAAGCTCTGAAGTGCCTACACAAAAAAGATCAAAAAAAAATTTGTTCCGACCATATAAAGTCAATATATTCTTGATCAGCATCAACAGCCGAGACGATTTAGCCTCGGTCCGTCCGTCCGTCCGTCTGTCTGTATGAACACCTAGATCTCAGAGATGGTAAGAGATAGAGGTTTGACATGTATGGGACAAATGCTTCTTTTATCTGCACGCAGATCAAGTTTCAAATTTTGGCCACGCCCCCTCAAGCCCCCGCAATTTGGAAAAAACGTTATATCTCCTACAGTTTTAAAGATAGACGATTTGTACATTTCTAGAGAAATTTAGTAATTAGCAAAATGAATCGATTTGCCGAAGAAATGATAAAGATCGGATGAACGGTTCTCAAGTTATGAGCAAAAAAGTGAACCACAACCCCCCGCTACCACCCCTCCCACCCTAAAAAAAATGTTGCATACTTTTTGGATGGTCACACTAAAGAACGCAGGAACACTGTTAAACATGTTTTTTCATAAGTAACGGGTATATCGAAGTCGGTAAGAGCCGACTTTAACTTACGCTCTCGTTTTAGTATCAGATCGGCCTTCATCTGAAAAATACCCAGATGATATGTTCGAATATATGACGTTTACATTTTGAACATATGAAAGTGATATTTTGTCAGATCAACAATTTGATATTTGCTAATATCAAGGATATATTTTTGAAGTTTCAAAGCTTTTGTTTACACAAAGCTATATTCAACACACAGAAACGGTACAGATCATACGTAGTTGTGAAATAATAAGAAGTAATGTAAAAGCTTACAAATAACTTAGAAGAGTAGGCAGACGTGGAATTTGCTGAATAAAAATTTGATATTACTTCACAACTATGTATGTAGAGGCATAAGGTGAAAAAGCACGCACAATATATATGTGTGTATGTGTGTGTATAATATTATCTTAGTGGGTATACCGCAGGGGGGTATAGCGACTGAATAAAGGCCATAGCCTATCTTTTTACAATTTGTAAAATTGCAAATACAAATTGCCAATACAAAAAACATACACATGTACTTCACTTTTACCGTTTCAATTTTTTTTTAGGCACCGCACTTTTTTCACGCAATAACACGGAACGAATGACGAAATTTACAAGAAGAAGCTATAAACTTGCGAGGATGACTTCGAAATTATCACGAAGAAAAAACGACCGGCTCTCGTTTTCGCGCTTGCTGCGGCGGAGCAGTGAACTTTGTTATTGTTTTTTTCGAGATAGACTATAGCTGTCTCTCTCTGATTCGAGCAACTCTATGTGTCTCTCTCTGCTTTAGAATTTCGATGTCTACTTTGATCTGAAGTCATATCACTGCGAAATTTTGCATTTCACTTTGAACATTTCACATATCAACATTGGTATTAAATAGTTCCGCCTTGGTATGAAAATATTGATATTATTGAAATTATATTGAAATACCATCTTGATATTTGATCTTATTTTTTTCTGTGTACAGTCTTTGGCCAAAAATGGACACACATACACAAAACGACAGAAGGCACAGCGATTGCCTTTGGTGTTGGTTATTGTACACATGCTGACGTTTTACTGAAGAAGTTCGTCAAACAGCTGTACAGACAAACAGCCTTCTTTGTGGTGATGTATGTGCCCTGTTTTATAGTATTCCTCCAAACACTGCTTATATCTGGCTAAGACAGGCTAGTTTTTTTTTTTTCCTTTTTAAAAAACTTTTTTCAAAATTTGAAAAAATTCAATTTTTTCCAACTTGAACTTTTATTTTTATGAGTTCCAAAGTTGTCAAATTACGTCCAACTATTCAAAATAATTTCGATGAAAAATTTGTGATGATGACTAATCGGTAGGACTTATATTGTGTGAAAGTTTTTTTTAACTGCAGAAATTATACGTGCTGCCCTAGTAACTGTGGGAATACAACAAATAAGTTTGTTCTAAAAATTCGGTGAACAAAAGTTTGAAAGCATTTGATAGTTGTGAGACTTTTTAAGCCTTTTGCTAATTACTAACTATCTCTAGAAGGTTCGAGTCCTCTATCTTTAAAACTGTAGGAGATATAACTTTTTCAAATTGCGGGGGCGGGAGGGGGCGTGGCCAAAATTTGAAACAAACTTGATCTGCATGCAGATAAAAGAAGCCATTGTCCCATACATGTCAAACCTCTATTTCTTACCATCTCTGAGATCTAGGTGTTCATACAGACAGACGGACAGACGGACGGACAGACGGACAAGTCTATATCGTCTCGGCTGTTGATGCTGATCAAGAATATATATACTTTATATGGTCGGAAATGATTCCTTCTGCCTGTTACATACATTTGCACGACTTTAGAATACCCTTTTTACTCTACGAGTAACGGGTATAAAAACATTAATACTTCAAGTACAATTTTTCTCCAATTTAGTTAAACTTTCATCATTACAAGAACATTAAGAAGATTTGTCTTCATAAAACTATGATTATTTCGATCTGGTTTTTAGTTGAAGGCAACCTATTTTCTGAGCAGTTCTTTCCCTCAGTATGAATCAATTGTGAATTTATTCTCTTTCTCCCAAAAATGTGGAAAAATTGGCCATAGTGTCCCTGCCCGTGTAGTCATAAAAATTGCTTTGGCACATAAAACGACGCTTGACGCTCGCTTTGGTTTTGTCGCTTTTGGGTCTGTTTTCCTATTTGTATTCCGATTTGTATTTGTGTGTGTGTGTGTGTGTATGCTCGCCGTTCGGTAATCACATTTCAACATTTCGCCATTTGGCCATTTTGTTGTTGCCTTTTTTCGCAGGATATGACAAGTGATGGTGCTGTTACGTTTTGGATATTTTTGCTTTGTTTGATCGTCTCGCCACACCTGGAGGGCATCGAGGCGGGCAGGCCAGATGAGTTGCACATAGGCGGCATCTTTCCCATTGCCGGTAAAGGAGGATGGCAGGGTGGGCAGGCTTGCATGCCGGCCGCAAGACTGGCATTGGATGATGTCAACAAGAAGCAAAATCTGCTGCCAGGCTTCAAGCTAATACTGCACAGCAATGACAGCGAGGTGAGTAAACGTATGATAAACCCTAGAGTAAGTAGAGTTAAGGACAACCCAAACCCCCCTCCCTACCCACCTCACCCCACCCTCAGGGGTACCACTTATTTTGTTCCGTTTTGTACGGTTTCGTTTGTTTTTGAGAGGGAACGTGAGGGAGGTCGAGATGGGGTGAATGGGGGCCTGGGACTGGCATTCATTAGCATATTTCTCTAGGGCACACACAGAGCGCACAATTTCATTATGATTTTTGTTAGACTGCACAATAAAAGGGTATTTAAGCGCATGTGTTCCTTAAATCAATTTCTCTTACAATTCGTTCTGTTTTGCTTTGCTTTTTGGGTGGGTAATCTTTTAGGTAATTAGCTGAGGATTAGTCAGGGTATATAAATTGGAATTAATTTGTTGTGCCATAAATTTCCATTTTACTTGTACATGACCAGCTTAATTCATTTCTTAGATCTAATTGAGATTATATTCTGTACGATTCGGCATACGAGTACGTGGCAAGAGGAATTTGTTTTTAAATTCCTAGAAGACATCAAGATTTAAGTGAGAGATATTTGAGGGGAAATTAAATTGACATGCATGATGGACAGCCGATATTTATGGAATCGGAGAAAAAAACCGAACATTTTTAATTTGTCAAAACATTCAGTAAATTCCATTTTTTCAAGCTAAGAAATTCGAAAGGCTTTACTTTAAATATAAAGTGTTTAGGTCTTATTTGTAGGCCTATTTATTAGCTTAAACTCTGTAACTAACCTTTGAGCTCTACAGATTTTTTCAAGCTAAAAAAATAATTTAATTACAATTTTGTAATTTAAATTGAATTTCTATTAATTCAATTGTATAATTCATGACTCGCTTAACTCGTTTTGAGCTACAATTTATATGCCATTTGAAAATTAGATTCATTCATTCGCATGAATGATTCATATTTGCTTTCATTCATTTACATGGCCAACTCGTTTTCATATTTCTGTGTTGGTTTGCGTGTAAACAACCTCTTTAATTGGTTTTTTCTTTGTTTTGTTGTTTTGTTTTTTTGCTGTCGTGTCCAGTTGTCCCTTTTCCTGTTTGAATCCTGTACATGCTCCGCCTGGGGCAGGCCTCTTGCCTTTAATAGTAGTTTCGCTTCTGTGCACGCTTCTTGGGACATTTCACACATCAAAGTAGGTCAAGCAAAAGGCACAGGCAAAGGCAAACATTGCGTGCGACCTTTGCCGCTTGTCGCCTGCCATGTGATGCGGGGCTGGTGGGGCCAGTGTGGATGGGAACTAATTATGCAGCATTTAACGGAAGCTGTTTGCCTAAGCCACAAATACAAACCAGAGCAGAGCAGAGCAGCGCTGAGCTATGCTCTGGGCCAAAGTCCAGCGAAGCGAACCGAACTCACTACCTCTCCCTCGTTCCGTATGTGTTGCTCTCCGTCTCCTTTTGTACCGCCTGTGTCAGCCTTGAATAAAAATAACTCAAATGATGAGCTGAGCGCGGCGAAGTGACCTCATTCAAAACTCAAAACAAGTAGTTAAGCTTTCGCTCACTTAAAACTAATGAGGTTCGCGTATAAATAGTCAGCAGCCAAACCAACCAAACCAACCGCAACTGTACCGCAGGTCCTTAAAAATACAAAAAACCAAAAAACAACATGTGCCCATTCATGTACCAACGGGTATGTGACTCGTAACTCGCTGGGAGCATTGATAGCATTTCATACTATACTTAGAGACCTGGGACCGGCCATTAATTATGACATATGACATTTAGTATGGGTTAGGGAGTGGATGAAATGGGTTGGAGAGGGTCTTAAGTGTGCCTAAAAAACTATTTCTCTTCAATTTTCTATGGCATACTTCTGGGAGTATATAAATTATGGTTTGTTTGTTTATATGCAATACATTGAATATTCAATGATTTTTAGTCTGTTTTATTTATTTACTTTATGTTTTGTTATCGTTCAGTGATTTACATTTCAATAGCCAGTAACCATTAAAAATGGCTAAAATAAAAGACCATATATTTAGTTGTGCTACTGGCAAAAGGAAAGTATTTTTATTGAATTTTCAATTGTTCATAAAATTGGTTATAATAATGCGATTTAAGTCAAATATGCGCCGTTTTGTTCGATGACGAGTTCCCAACGAGATGCCAACTTCATAATGCCCCTCTTATAGAAGCTCGCTTCCCTATTGGCAAAAAACTCGGAGAGCCAATTTTCACAGGACTCTCTTGTGGCCAACTTCCGGCCAGAAATAGGTGGTAATCACTTGGTGCGAGATCCGGACTATACGGTGGATGCAAAAGAACCTCCCATCCGAGCTCCCGGAGCTTCTGGCGCGTCACCAAAGATGTGTGTGGCCTGGCGTTGTCCTGATGGAAGACAATTCGGCCTCTGTTGATCAAAGATGGCCTCTTCTGCATGAGTGCTGCATTCAAGCGGTCCAGTTGTTGGCAGTACAGGTCCGAATTGAGCGTTTGGCCATAGGGGAGCAGCTCATAGTGGATGATTCCCTGCCAATCCCACCAAACACACAGAAGAACCTTCCTGGCCGTCAATCCAGGCTTGGCCACCGTCTGGGCAGCTTCACCGCTTTTCGACCACGACCGTTTGCGCTTCACGTTGTCGTAAGTGACCCACTTTTCATCGCCAGTCACCATCCGCTTCAAAAACGGGTCGATTTTGTTGCGATTCAGAAGCGATTCGCATGCATCCATACGGGCAAAAATGTTTTTTTGCGTCAAGTCGTGTGGCACCCATACATCGAGCTTCTTTTTGAATCCACGGTTTGATGACTCATGCCCAGCTCTTGGCCGATGCTACGGCTGCTACTATGCCGGTCTCTTTCGATCAATTCAGCGATTTTATCGCAATTTTCGACGACAGGCCTTCCGGACCGTGGCGCATCTTCGATCACCTCTGCACCAGAACGAAAACGTTGAAACCATCGTTGTGCGGTGGAAATGGAAACTGTATCGGGTCCATAAACTGCACAAATTTTATTGGCAGCATGAGATGCATTTTTGCCTTTATCGTAGTAGTACTGTAAAATATGCCGTATTTTCTCTTTATTTTGCTCCATGTTTGCGACGCTATAACTCACGAACGACTAAAAACAAACAACAATAAATCAAACACGTGTTAGCGCGTGAAAAGAGCTTTCCAAAAAGCTCTATCGTGAACCGATGCGACGAATACAACTAGAACTACGCGCTTGCAAAGACAAGCTTGCGGAAATAGCGCAAGACTTTTTTGACAACCTTATATTTTTTGTAGTGTAATTTTGAATGGTGATCTCAAAAATCAATTTCAAATTTTTTTTCATGACTCCGTTATGGAAATATGAAAAAATTAACAAAAAATTATATTTCCAAAAACGGAGCTATGAAAAATTTTTGAAATCGATTTTTGAGATCACCATTCCATAATGCACTAAAAAAATTTTCAGTAGAAATGTGTGTTTTTGGCAGTAGTTTACAAACATGTTATCAACCCACAGCCTAGACCGTTTATCCTAGAGAATTTGACAAAAATTTGACCCCGAAATAGGTGAAAATTAAAAAAAAATACGATTGTATAGGGGAAAAATTCAAAGAGTGAGAGTTTGTGCTGTGAACTTTAACCAATTGACCTGAAGCTTGGGGCCCATACAAAACAACCAAACAAAGCCGATATACTGGGTTACAAAATTGAAAAGATGGTGTCATTTAAATTTTGCAGACCCTGCAAATTTATTTCTCTTCTTCTGCTTTTTCTTGCATGTAGAGGTGGACGCGCTTTATTAATCCCAATTGAGTAATAGTGAGGGGCGTTAAAAATGTGCTTTCTTAACCAAAACTGCGTGAGGAGCAGAAATAAATTCATCCAAATGAGACTTATTTGAAAATTCCAATCATTTTGTTGAACCCCTATTTCTTTTTTTTAAGGATGTCAATGTTTTAGCAAAGAATTTTCAGGCCTGTTCCCGTTTTCGATTCCGATCAAATCATGCCAAAAACCGACTGTTTTCATCGGCTTTTAACTTAAAAGCCCCATTTAACTTCATTCGACCCTCTTTATGACAAAAAATTCGCCCGAATTTTTTAGTCTTCTCTTAGAACATCGTTCTCTTATCACGCTCTTACCAAATTCCGCTCAATCGAGTTCGGAAACGGGAACGGCCTGATTTCTTTTTAAATTTCGGAAAAGGATCAGTTATTTTATTTTTAACAGCTGTGAATTCGAAGCTGTTTTTACGATCAAATGAAAGCCAATCATTTTAAATCCTTTAAAAAAACAGAATTTGTAAAAATTAAATTTTGCCCAAAAAGTTTGCAACGTATAGAAGGAATCATCTCCGACCACATAAAGTAAATATATTCTTGATCAACATGACAAGCTGAGTCGAGCTTTGACCGTCTGTTTCTATGCGAACTACAATAGTTTCTCAGTTTTAAAGCTATCAAGCTGAAATTTTGCAGAGAGTCCTCATTTGACTGCACTCTGCTAATAAGTCAGAAACGCCGGGATCGGATGATTACTTCTTGTAGCTGCCATAGAAATGATCAGTTGAAAAATTTAGGTTTTAGGGAGAAAACCAGTTTTATTTTAAATATTAGCGGTCGGCCATGGTTAATGTTATGTGTTTTTTAGCTGGTCTGCGAAGTTTGGTCGAAATCCCTAGTCGTTAAAGCAAGCTTTTTCAAGTGTATTAAAACTTCGGCACAGACGAAGTTGGCTTTGCTTTCTATTTTCTTTTCAACTAGATTCAATTCAAAGAAAACGTTCAATACGAAGTTAAGCTTTCTCGAAATAGTTTTATAATAAGTATTTCGGATCTGAAAATGGGATTGGGAATTGAATATAGTATTCTTTGTATGAGCTGCGGTACTAACACCGTTTGTATTACTTCATCCCATTTTCAAGATCAATCAAATTATGGCCCAATCGAAATCGGTTAAAATGTTGAAAAATCTATTTCAAACAATTTCGCGTATTTGAATAAAAAGAAGGAGGTAGCGGGCGTGGTTCAAACCCTTTGCATCAAAACTTGAGAACCGTTCATCCGATCTTTATCATTTCATCGGCAAATCGATTCATTTTGCTAATTACTTACTATCTCTAGAAGGTATAAATTGTCTATCTTTAAAACTGTAGGAGATATAACGTTTTTTCCAAATTGCGGGGGCGGGAGGGGGCGTGGCCAAAATTTGAAACAAACTTGATCTGCGTGCAGATAAAAGAAGCATCTCTGAGATCTAGGTGTTCATACAGACAGACGGAGGACGGACGGACAGACGGACAAGTCTATATCGTCTCAGCTGTTGATGCTGATCAAGAATATATATACTTTATATGGTCGGAAATGTTTCCTTCTGCCTGTTACATACATTTTGCACATTGATTTAGTATACCCTTTTTACTCTACGAGTAACGGGTATAAAAATTAGCAAAAATGATTGCACATCACATTCGTTCACCATCGATTTGTGCTGGTAATCACGGCCATTGACTTTCTTATACCAATTCCAAAATTTTTCAAAAAACTTTAATTAAAAGGATTTTTGTTATAAACCGAAACATCATCTGCAGCCGTTTCGTTATACGGTTTAGTGCAGAAACCGTTTGCCAACCTGATTTTGGACAAGTCAAGAATTCCTTTTCGGAAAGCGATAAACAGAGCGAAAAATAATCAAGCAGTTTAATTGCAATTAACAACTATTAACACATTATATACGCATTCACTGCAAGTCAAAGTCAATTAATAATTTATGCACATAACAGCCGTATCTATAGTATTTAAATATGAATACGTAATTCATACAATGCCGGAAAAAACAATCACTGATAACACACATAAACGGAACGAATTAAAAATGAATAATTTGAAGAAATTATTGATGGTTTCATTGTGGCCTTAAATCATAAATAAATGTCTGAAATAATTCGTTTTGAATTTATTTGATTTGAGTTGACAATATATTTGCATATTTGTTTTTTTTTTCGTTTATTTTGGCAATCTTCAAACCAGGCCAACAACTACTTAGCTAATTCCCTTTCATTGCAGTGCGAGCCTGGACTGGGCGCAAGTGTGATGTACAATCTGCTCTATAACAAGCCACAAAAACTTATGTTGCTGGCAGGATGCAGCACGGTGTGTACAACTGTGGCGGAGGCTGCCAAAATGTGGAATCTAATTGTGGTGAGTGGTTTGTGATGAGCAAAAGTAAAATAAAAAATACCTACAAAATAATTAAATTTAAATTTTTGAAACATTTCTTTTATAGTTTTTGGTTTGAAATCGATTTGTTTTTATGATCTACACACAAGATTTGAACTGCAGAGACTAATTCATTTTTAACCTGTTGAAATGTTCAACAAACTTTTACCAAATTTTAAGTTAAAAGCTAATCAAGTTTATGAGTAATAAGTCGAACCATTATTTTAGTTGATATTTTAATTTCTGAGATTGGCTTCGGTTCGGCATAAACACTCTGTGAACTTTTCCTGAAGACCTTACAAATATATTATCGTACATTGTCTTTTATAGATGTCTATATAATAATTATATTCCTTATTTAAGCTATGCTATGGAGCCTCAAGTCCTGCACTGTCCGATCGTAAACGTTTTCCTACGCTGTTTCGCACCCATCCTTCGGCCACGGTGCATAATCCTACGCGTATTAAAATAATGAAAAAGTTTGGTTGGTCACGTGTGGCCATTTTACAACAGGCCGAGGAAGTATTTATATCGGTAAGAATAATCAATTTAGAAATATAAAGAAAGAAAGAGTTTATCATATTTTTTTCCAACAGACTGTGGAAGATCTCGAGAATCGATGCATGGAAGCTGGCGTTGAAATTGTGACTAGACAATCATTTCTATCCGATCCAACAGACGCCGTACGTAACTTACGACGCCAGGATGCACGCATTATTGTGGGATTATTCTATGTGGTGGCAGCCAGACGAGTTTTGTGTGAGATGTACAAACAGCAGCTGTATGGAAGGGCGCATGTGTGGTTCTTTATAGGTATGTTTGATAGTGGAATGATTACGAATAGAATATATTGAAACTATTGTTTATTACAGGCTGGTATGAAGACAACTGGTATGAGGCTAATTTAGAAGCCGAGGGTATTACCTGCACTGAGGAACAAATGCGTATAGCGGCCGAAGGTCATTTAACCACAGAGGCGCTTATGTGGAATCAAAACAATCAGACAACTATTTCCGGTATGACAGCCGAGGAATTTCGGTAAGAAAATCAGATTCTTTTTCCCTGTTGAATCCCTTAAAATATATATTTTAAACGTTTGCCGCAGACATCGACTGAATCAAGCTTTAATTGATGACGGTTACGATATACATCATGATCGCTATCCGGAGGGCTATCAAGAGGCCCCTTTAGCCTATGATGCTGTGTGGAGTGTGGCATTGGCTTTCAACAAAACCATGGAACGTTTAAGCACGCATAAAAAGTCGCTTAGGGACTTTACTTACACGGATAAGGAAATTGCTGATGATATCTATGCAGCGATGAATTCTACACAATTTTTAGGAGTTTCGGTAAGTCTCAGTTTGCGGGGAAAAAAATTAAAGTATTTTGTTATTAAAGGGTAAATGTTATACCCATTACTCGTAGGGTAAATAGGTATACTAGAGTCGGGTAAATGTATGAACCAGGCAGAAGGAAGCTTCTCCGATATCATAAAGAATACATATTCTTCATCATCAGCATCAACAGCCTAGTCGACATAGCCATGTCCGTCAGTCCGTCTATATACACACCTAGATGGTGGCATGGCAAAAATGCCTAGAGACGCCTATACAAAAAGTTTCGATCAAAAACTTTATAATAAAACTCAAAACATTTTTGGACCTAATATAAGAAATATTCTGAGCATTATGACCGAATTTTATGTGGACATATCGCCCATATCAATTCTGAGTTATATTTTGATGTGCACTACGTCAAAATTTCATATGGGCTTTATGTCATGTCACCCACCTAGATATCAGACACTAGAAGAGCTAGAGCAACCAAATTTTTTTTAAATTTTCATGAAGATCGGAATAAAAAGCAGAGTTATAATATAACGCATAATTTTCGACATTTCCGTAAAAAACACAACTTTTTTATATATTTGAGGTCTGCTAACATAATTATAATATGTCAACATTAATGTTATTGCCCTGTTAATTAACGTAAAATATTAAAAACAAATATAAGTCGGCAGGGCCGACTTTAACTACCTTATTTAAGGATCATCAACGTACAGCCTACTGCTAAGCTACAAAGTTAAAACTTAGTATTTACATTATCTAAGAAAAATTTTGAACCATTAGCGCAACGGGATTTTAGGGTAATTTTAACTAGTGGTTGAAAATTCAACTTGAAAAGTATAGACAGAGAAATATCTTACTTAGGCTTCTCAATACCAGAAAATTTATTGGTTAAAGGATCTTTGGATAACGTCGCAAGGCTTTCACTTTAGCCATATGATAAACTCCAAACTCAATTCACACCTGTTACAGTTTTTTGATAATTTTTTAGTTATAACAAGCTATGAACAATGTTGGTCTATGCAAAATCTTTATTGGGGTTTAAAAGAAGAAAAATATCGTTTAAAAATGTCATTTGAAACCCTAACACAAATGGTTTTGTCACTGTTGAAAATCCCTTACTACCAATTTCCAACCCAATACCAAATTTGATGTCCAAAAAAAAACTCGATAAACGGTTCGTTTCAAAACTTTCGTGTTTTGTTAGGAGATTTAGCAATATTTACCACCCAAATGAATTTTGAATAGCAAAATTAAATATGGAAATGGAAACAACAATATTCTGGATATGAATAGAAAATGGCAAGTTTTTTTTTGAGAGAGATGCCACCCTGTTTTAGGGATGGGTCTTTATATTGGACTCTAGAATTCAAACTACACTTTCAAATAAAATATTGAAATCTCTTCGAAGTTCTGTGCACAACGGATTTTTCCAGCGTGTTGCAAACCACCTTTTGGTCCATCTCTAGGCATTTCCAGGACACCCCCTATACTCACTCTGTTTAAGGCTAGTACGGAGGGCGTTCGAATTTTCCTTCAGCTGTGAAATTTCATATAAAAAAAAAATGGCTTAAGGAATTTTTCCTTGCCTCATTCTGATGTTTGGTGCGCAGAAAGCCAAGCAATACACACAAGGTATTTTGAAAGTTGCCACATCGATGAACCGTGTGGACTCCATCGAACAGCTGATATTTCTTCAAGAGTTATTGTGCAGTCGTTCTTGTTTCAGTTATCAAATCGAAATGGAAGGCAAAACATAAAAAATTAGTGCAAGACAATAGTATGAAGACAAAAATGCATTAATTGATGCAGTGAAAAACAATGCATGTTTGTGGGACATCACTACTGGACACCGCAAAAAGTGCTTGGGAAGCAGTTGGTGTCCAGTTGAGAAAAGGATTGCATATAATCACTTCGTGTGGCTGCCTCATACTCCTGCACCAGACGATCAGGATGAAATCTTGCGCTACGCTTGAGAAACTTGTCATGTTGTTTCAGGCAACAAGGCATGAATTGAGCCATCTTGCGTTGCAGCGATATGTGCACCTGAGTGGGATCCTTCTCGCCCTGAATGATGTTCCAAAGGGAAATGAAACAATTATGATTGGACTTATCCGGCCTCATGCACACCTTATATATTCTTGGCAACAGGCGTATCCATTTCTGTAGTCTGCTGACATTTTCCAATATATAAAGCTGCCCCTGCCAGTGCAATTGCAACTTCCTCCATGTTGTGCATTGTGATAGTATAGTTAAGTCAAAATTTAAATCAACCGGCCAATTTATTTATTTTCACACTGCCTTTTACATACAAAAAAAGGAATATTAGGCAAATTTCTTGAAGAAAAATTTGAACGCCTCCCCGTACTAGACTTTATACACTACAAAAATATTACGATACTTGCCCTTTAATGTATGCTACGTTTTTGTTAATTAATAATTCATATTTTAAAGAGCATTTATAATGAATTTTTTTATTGTTTCTCATGAATTTATTGAACATTAACTTGGATGGGAATAAACACTTGATAACTATCAGCAATAGACCACTTAAACCAAGACCAACAAAATTCTTTCTCTCACAGGGTGTGGTGGCCTTCAGTTCACAAGGTGATCGTATAGCCTTAACACAAATCGAACAGATGGTTAATGGAAAGTACGAAAAATTGGGCTATTACGATACACAACTGGATAATCTAACCTGGTTAAATACAGAGCAATGGATAGGTGGAAAGGTAAGTAAGCAGCAGGCATTACATTTATTGTTAGTCCAACGAAAAGTGAATAAAAATGTCTGACGACGATAAAAAAGATAAAAGCAAAGAGAAACCCCAGGTACCACCAAAAAAACTGCAAAGGATGCAACTACCAGCACGGATCGTCGAACAGGCAGACTCTCGAGTACGAATAAAAATGAATATAATGGTAGTCGTCATGCCAACAACGCAAAAGAAATGGAGGAAAATTTGTCTGAAGCAACACCCAAAGATACTGACAAAGCGACTACTAGTAAGGCAGATGATACTAATTCTAAAAGAAACCAAGAAGATTTGCAAAATTTGCAAAGTCCTGAAGAAACTAACAACAGAGATCTTCCTAGGTTCTTAGGTGAAGTCAGATCAGAAAGAGCTGAAGATATTACAGATAAAACTACCACATCTGTTGAAAAATTACACGAAAATGAAGAAGAACTTATAGCTTCAAAAACATCAAACTTAAATGAAGACACCCAAAACACGGAAAATGAAGAACCATCAGCTGATAAAGCCGATAAATCGCAAGAAAATGCAGAAACCGAAAAAAGTGTTACTGAAGATCCACCTGAAAGCCAAGAAGGACGTAAATCAGCATTAAGAAAATTTTCATATAATCCTGAACCACAAGCAAAGAAAGCCAAAATTCTGATTGACAAAGACTTGCAAGAGAGTGAAGCAGAGGTAAGCGATGATACAAAAGAATCCCGTAGGCCAAGCATTGAAAGTGATAAAGGTGGTCAGAGACTCACCATCGAAGAGACACATGGCAGTCAACGATCCAGCGTGAGATTTACAAAAATGGATCGCGATGTAAAGGCTGAAAAACAAGACATCAAAAGAAGTACTTGGAGTACAGCAAGTCACTCTAGTACATTAAGTCACGCTAGTAGAGAAAGTAACTCCAAGTCTACCCCTTCAAGTTTGTCGGATGATCAGTTATTGGAACTCACTCCAGATGTAGTAAAACTTTTGCTTTCCCGCGATTTGGCAGACAATTTCGGGGATGCCTGGCCGGATATAGGGCACGATCAAAGACAACCAGATCAACCTATAAATGAGATAAGTGGACCCAAAACTACAGGTACCCATAAGGTTCAGCCCGATGAAA
Source organism: Lordiphosa stackelbergi (assembly GCA_018904235.1). Taxonomy (NCBI): domain Eukaryota; kingdom Metazoa; phylum Arthropoda; class Insecta; order Diptera; family Drosophilidae; genus Lordiphosa; species Lordiphosa stackelbergi. The sequence goes on along the minus strand of JAEIFU010000815.1, from coordinate 13,130 downwards.
TAGACCCAGAAGACGAGAAGCGTAGAAATGTGGCCACTAATACAGACATCGTACGTGTACCAGAGAGAATAGATTATGAAGGACCCTTTGATATAGAGGATTTTGACAAAGAAAGCGATAAGGCTTTGAGTCTTGAAAGCTTACCTGTTGAACCACAAATTCTGTTAGAAGAACAAGTAGTGGAAATAGGCAGCGAGAAAGGAGACACAAGACAAGTTGGTACCAACACGGAGCTCAGTCTAATGCCTGAAGAAGTTTTAGTTCCCATTGAAATTGAATCGAATGATGCTAACCTGGAAATAGGACCTTCAGATGAGTTGACCCGCGACATGGGTGTCAATACCGAAACTAAAACTCCTCCAATTGAACTGGAGGTGGCTGCTACTTTTCATCATAAAAACGGACAACTAAGAGATATCGGTACTTACATAAATGTACCCTACAGAGAATCCTTCCTTGATGAGGATATACCCACTGAAACTCACCAGCCTTTTCGTGCCAGTTTTCAGCGCATAAACCAGCAAACTGTTCAAATGCCACCTGAATATGGCGCTTACAACTTGGATTCTGAGAAACGCTCATACTACGCAGGTTCCGAAAATCATTTCCCCGGAAAAGCAAGCTGGCGTCGACATGTCTATGAGGGTCATACCAAAAAGTATTGCTCTCATTATGCCAAACATTGGCTCTATACGCTTGCCTATACGCTTTTCTATATACTCTTCGTCTCATACTTCTGCATGGTTCTGTTTGATCATTTCGCCGATGATGTTACCATGAAAACGCCCATGACCAAAATGTCGCAACCATTTCTAAGTTTTGCTCCAGTTGGGCCAAAATCCAGTTACAAGCATATCACATTCGATCCACATAATCAGACAGAAGTGAAGGATTTGTATAAAAAAAGTTTAAGATTCTTGGAAAAGTATGGCGATTCCGGTAAAAATAAACGTTTTGGACCCTGTCAAAAGCAACAACACAGTTTCGGTTATGCCAGCAAAGAACCTTGTGTTTTTCTAAAAATCAATAGACTTATAGGGTTTAAAACCGAAACCTATACACACGCCGATCAAGTGGTGAAAGCCAAATTTAAAACACCAGATTACCATCTGTTAAAAAATCTACTGAATAACATTAGCTCACCAGAAGAGCGTGAGAACCGGATATGGATTACTTGTACTACACTTCCAAATGAAAATGTTCAGATTGTTTTCTATCCCGAGCCGGCTATACACACTAATTACACAGATATGCCGGAGAAAATTGAATATAAATTGGGAAAGAAACGAACGTTTTATAACAAAGATGATCTCAATCGCATAGTGGCCTTGAAAATAAGTAATCTAACAACCAATGAGCAGATTTTTGTTAATTGCAAATTATGGGCACGTAATATAAAGCATGTCCGTAAGGATTATGGTCAAGTCTCGTTTAGTATTCTGCTAGCTAAGAAGAAGGATCGAGAAAGGGAACGAGTGGTGTATAAATATCATGAATTTTTGTAAAAGTTAATAGAAAATAAAGCAAACTGTGTAAAAACACATATATACTCTTTTAGGTACCTCAAGACCGCACTATTGTCACACATGTTTTGCGCACCGTATCACTACCTTTATTTGTGTGTATGTGCACCATCTCAAGCTGTGGCATCTTTGTGGCATTGGCTTTGATCATCTTTAATATATGGAATAAGCATAGAAGGTAAGTAGTTGAACTAGCAAGCGATTTAATGAAGGGTTATTAAAAACAAAAACAATTTGCAGAGTAATACAATCCTCACATCCTGTTTGCAATACGATCATGCTGTTTGGTGTCATCATTTGTCTTACATCAGTCATCCTACTTGGCATGGATGGACGCTTTGTCAGTCCGCACGAATATCCAAAGGTAAGTGAGAATTTTAAAATTTATTTTAAAACAAGTTTTGAGTGGTTATAGACTTGAATAATTCTTTGTCCGTGTTTAGACGATTAAATTTGGTTCATGAAGCTCTGTTTTATTTAGCTTTGAAGCACTTTCAGTATTAGTTCAAATTATCTGACAACATCGAATCCATCGGTGTGGGAAACAAAGGGAAAGGGAGGGTCATGTAAATGCGGACTTAGAAGGGCCGGCTATAAATATTTCCACAAAATCGGAATAAAAACACGAAAGTAATGTCTAAAGCGAGTTTGCTTGGTCACCATATAGGGGGAGGGGGAAAGCGAGGTGTATGCAATTTACGGATGTGAATTATATCTTCATTAAACTAAGGAAAAAGAAAAAATGTTCTCATATTTTAATACTTACACTTTAATATAAATATTTTTGCAAATGACTAAGCCTAAAGCAGCGAAGAAAACGCATTTCGCTGTTCGCTAGTGGCAAGAGAGCAAACAACTTCTCAGTCACTGTCCAGCGGTCGTCAAAAGCAGGCCAGAGCTCTTCCTGACAAACCCTGGTCTAAAGCAGAGTTCCCCAGCCATTGCTCCTGGAGGCCGAACGCGTTCGGTATTTGACACGTATAAGAACCGAAAGCTAGCTTTACACATTTCTCGCTGAATGTCTGAAAGTTAGCTGCAGTCCGCGTTATCAGACGGTCCCTTCCGCGAGCAACACTGCTAAAAACATTCCCACATTTTCTGTCCTCTCTTCTTGGAGAACCCTGGTCTAAGGCAGTGCCGGCCAAATGGAAAGGACAGAAATTTGTTAGTGATAGTGAGCAAGAGAAACTACAGCAGGTTTGTCTCTTCTAATGTTCTAGATCAAATATTTCTTTTTACGTATTTAAAAAATTTTTAAATTTTTATATAGGAACATTAAACGCTCCCAATTCGTTGGATTTAAGGTCCGACAGGGTCTGTCCAACTTTGCTGAATGTCCTTTCAGAAGCTGTCGATGTTGCCGGAATACATAAATATTTTTAAGCCACTTTTTTTAGTGCGCTCAGACAGCTTGGACAGACTTAAGTTCACTTTCCATTTTTTGTGTTTCGCTTCTTCTTGTATATTAGTGGGATAATTAGTGAAATAGTGGCATATTATCTCCCAGAAATTGGCAAAGTGGCGCCTTTAAGAGGTAAGGAATTCTGACATTTCTTGTAAAGTTTGGAGTAAAATTGTGGATAAATGGTCAGACAGATGAAAAATTTGCTTTAATACTAAATTTAAACTATTCCACCGGGAGGCGACTTCTTGAATAATGCTTTTAAAATTATTTGTAGTTTGGACTGCTTTAGTTATTTACAATTCGCTAACATTTGGAAATCACGTCGTTAAGGCAGGGAAGACGAAAGATATCTTGAACTAAAAGAGGGATTGTGTGTTCAAATTATGGAAAATTTGTGAGTGTTATAAGTTGCACTTGTTTTGATTATAGGGTTTGGTCCAATCACATTTTTTTGGATAATTCCATATTGAAAGAACCGCAAATTGGTCATTTTAACTTTCCGATGGACGCCTTTTCTTGTTTATGTAGGGTTGCAAAAACATCGATTGTGAAAAAAAATCATCGATGTCTGCAGCTTAGATAAAAACATCGATGCATCGATGTTACCATCGATGTTTGTCCAGCTCTATTGGCCACCGGTGGCTATGGGCTGGCCGGCACTGGTCTAAGGTGTGTGTACAGATTTGAGAGTTAAAGCTTAAAATTTACGACGAATTTCAGACGCGTAAAACGCTGTAAACGTAACTCATAAACTTGCGTTGTTGTTTTTCGTATATTTTTTCAGTTTTATTATTGTTTGTGTATAGGAAGAGCCATTGTTTTAACATCAATTGTGTTAAAAGACTTCGTGCAAAGTTTGGTTAAGATAGCTTTAAAACTAGCGAAGGAGATTGCAAAGAAACAGACGGACATGGCTTCAATTTTAATATACCTTCTCCAAGGGTAAAACAAGGCACCCAGTGATGTGACACAATTCTCCCATAAAAAAATAAAAAAATGTTAAGTTAATGTTAAATTAATAAAATGTTAATGTTAAGGATGTACATCAGTTATGATGTTGGCATTAACCCCGAACAAACTGATTTACTCTGAGAAACTTTACATAAGCTTCTCAATGTTAACAAAATGTACTCAATATCATATCGATATTTCGATGATTTCACCACTATCATCACCGTAATATTTAACCATAACTTTACATTGATGGAATTTTAAGCAGTGGAACACCAAAATTTTGTTGATCTCTATAAATATAAAAGAGAGTGTCCTGATTCACTGATTCACCGACTGACTGATTGGCAATCATCGCACAGCCTAAACGGTAAGAGATTGAAAGCGGAAATTTGGACGGGAGTTTCTGTTAGTGGTAAAAGTGCGTACTAAAACGGAGTTTTGAAAAATTCCACCCGAAAAAGTTGGAAAAGCGTCGGAAAAGTTTGTATGGGAAAAATTTTATTTTTCATCCGATTGACTTGAAACTTGGTTTGTAAGCATAGTACGCGAAATAATTCGACGCGTATTTTCCCGATTTTGGAAAATCCGCCCACAAGGAAAATGGCCGGAAAATTATGCATGCAAAAAACTATTTTTCATCCGATTGGCTTGAAACTCGGTTTGTAAGGACAGAATACGAAAAAGTTTGAAATGCGATTTTCCGAAGTTGGAAAATTTGATCTGACGGTCGGAAAATTGACGGAAAATTCTGCAAGAAAAATAACTGATAAAATCAAAGTTCCGGAATAACTCTCAAAACTTATTTTCAAAATTTTTGTCACTCAGAGAAACGCTTAAAATTTAATACTCTGCTTCTCTGTTTTACAGATTTGTCAAGCTCGAGCTTGGCTATTATCCACCGGTTTTACATTAGCCTATGGTGCAATGTTCAGCAAAGTCTGGCGTGTGCATCGTTTTACAACAAAAGCGAAAACTGACCCAAAGGTAAAATACAATTTGTTGCATCTAAATCAAACACACCATTTTCAACTAACAAATATTTTGCATTCTCTACTTTCTCTTCAAATAGAAAAAAGTGGAACCTTGGAAGCTATACACCATGGTTTCGGGCCTCTTATCAATAGATTTAGTGATATTACTCTCTTGGCAGATCTTTGATCCGCTGCAGCGTATACTTGAAACATTCCCACTCGAAGATCCAGTATCTACAACTGATGATATTAAAATACGTCCAGAGCTTGAGCATTGTGAGAGTGAACGAAATTCTATGTGGTTGGGTGAGTTTACTTATCTTCTGGTATATAGGATATTTAAAATTTATATGAACACAGAACTTGAAATGCCAAAAAAATGCAGTTATTATATAAAAGAAAATATTGGAAATATCGACAAATCGAACGGTTCAATGATACAAATAAATATTAAGAACACAATTGATTTTACTTTCTTTTCTTTAGGACTGGTCTATGGCTTCAAGGGCCTAATCCTGGTGTTTGGTCTATTTTTGGCCTATGAAACGCGATCGATTAAAGTCAAACAAATAAACGATTCACGTTATGTGGGCATGAGCATCTACAATGTGGTCGTACTATGCCTAATAACGGCTCCAGTTGGCATGGTTATTGCATCACAACAGGATGCTTCGTTTGCTTTTGTTGCTCTAGCTGTGATATTCTGTTGTTTCCTAAGCATGCTGCTGATATTTGTGCCAAAGGTGAATAATACACGACAAAATAAAACCCAACTCACGGAAGAACTAATTGTTCCTAAACCTTCTTAGGTCATTGAGGTCATACGACATCCTAAAGATAAAGCCGAATCCAAGTACAATCCTGATTCGGCCATATCAAAGGAAGATGAAGAACGTTATCAGAAATTGGTTACCGAAAATGAGGAACTGCAACGATTAATAACACAAGTAAACATTTTGCCTAATTTTTGCTTTGATAAAAAATCTAACTTTTAATCGATTTGTAGAAAGAGGAAAAGATACGCGTTCTACGTCAACGGTTGGTGGATCGAGGCGATACCAAGGGCACAGAACTGAATGGAGCATCAGGCGCTATTGCTGGCTCTGGTACAGCAACCACCTCTCTTGCAGTCCAGCCACAGCCAGCTTCTATCATCAATACCACATCCGCACATCCCACGCCCGCAGCCACACTCGCAATCACACAAGGTATATCTCAGACTAACCCTCTTTTAGCCTATCGCAGCCTCAATTAAATGTGAAACTAGAATGTGATTTTGTTTTTTTTTTGCTTAGAAATCTTAGCCCTTTTCGTGGGCATTGACAAATTTGATTGAGATGTGGATAAATTTGCAGAAATCAAAGGTTACTCCGCTAAAGATTTTACTGTAAGCAATTCATCACACTCTTTTCGCACTCTCAGCACTTTTATCCAGCAGGCTTACAAAAGTAGTCGTCAGAACTGCTGACCCCGGATATTTCGACGAGGATTTCTTTCCAAAAATGGGTTGGCTTCAGTTATAATATATATAGTGACTGTGTCTCTCTCTAACACACAGTGAAGCATGACTTCGGCAAGCATTCAGTGTGTATTGGCGAGTATATTCGTACCCCAATTCCGTAGAGTAAAAAGGTATACCAAAATTGTCCAGATGTTTGTAACGCATGGAAAGAAGCATCTCCGACCATATAAAGTATATATATTGTTGATCAGCATCAACACCCTAGTCGATATAGCCATGTCTGTCTGTCCGTCTGACTGTATGAACACCTAGATCTCAGAGACTAGAAGAGCTAAAGCAACCAAATTCAAAATGTACAGGGTTTGTCCGGAAAGTAATAGGACTTATTTTCTTCCGCCGCGACTGTACTTCGGAGCGTGCGTGCACCGACTGGATTCGGTAGAGGGCGTTCCTAGCTAACGAACGAGCTTCTGGTCAGTTGTCTCCGAGCACCAAGAGAGTCACGACAGGCATTTTCGCGCGACGTGTTTCTGTGAGTGGTGCAGCCAGCAACAGGTACGCGATTTAAATCCGGGTGAAACTAGGTAAATCTGCGACAGAGACGTTAGATATGGTTAAGCAGGCTTACCCCTTTAGCAAGAAGTGGTGGCCGGGAAGAGGTTGCCGATGAAGACCGTGCTGGAAGACCTTCGACTTCGACAAACACAGACAATGTGTCTCGTGTGCGCAAAGTTTTGAACTCAGACCGGCGACTAAGAAATCGTTTAATTGCCCAGATGTTAAATTTACCAAAATCTGTGGTTCATGACATTGTAGCATTTGAACATGAGCAAGGTGTGCACGAAGATGGTCCCAAAAGTGACTTCTTGGGAACTGCTTCCTGAGCAAGACCGGCATCCCACGCTTCCGCAGCCGCCCTACAGCCAATATGAGGCCCCCACGGACTTTTTTGTTTCCTCGCCTGAAAAGGTCGATGAAAGGCAAGTATTTTGAGACGACAGAGGGGATCCAAGTGGAGCATGCACCGATGCTCTCAAGGCTATTTCGGAGAATGCCTTCCGTGACGCCTTCAATGCTTGGAAATGGCGCTGGCAGCGCTGCATCTCGACGCAGAAGGGTCCTATTCTGAAAGTTTTTCAAGAACTGTAACGATTTGTTAAATAAATTTTGAATTCTATGGTTGACTCTTATAACATTTATTTAACCCATTCAAAACGGTTAGGCGGTTCTTAAGATAAACGAGTTTTTTTATTTATCTTTCCGTCCTAATTACTCTACTCCAATAGCGATTAGAAGACTAAAAATTAGGCAGAGTGAATTTCAATTAACTAAAAATAAATATCACATATTTAATTTTGGTACTGATACGGGGGCAGTTTTTGTATGCCTAATTAATATGCCCTTTAAAACATTTATATTCGCAATGTCTATAATCCCTGAAATTTTCATAAAGATCGGATATATAGGAATAGCCATGTAAAAATTGTTTGCATATTTTTCGGATATTCCCTTCAGGAACACAGGAAGGCTATTTATCATTGCTTTTCAAGTCGGTTATAGCCAACTTTAACTTACGCTCTCGTTAGAGTTAAAGACTATGATGACAGTTTAAGGTTTATATCAAAGCCTTTTTATCAAAAATGCCAGATATTATTTATAAATGTGACCATTTTATTGCATTTATGTTTAAGTCTGAGCATTTGATGAACAGTTTTCGAAAAATGTTGTGATCATGCTTAAATTCTGTCTCATCCCGATTCTGCAGTTTTTAGACAGTACCAGTTGACATACATATGTATTCATCAACATCTACCAGTGTGTTCAAACTGTAATATAGCCCAAAAAATATTGTCTTGTACTAAAATTGTATTTAAATTTGCTGAAAAGCACCGAATCACAATTACAAACTCCACACCTCTTCTTACGATTTGAAAAAGTATTATACATTTTATTCAATTTTCTTCATTTCAGATACTCATGAGCATCGTACATGAAAAAAACTTGTCAATTTCCTTTGCGTGATAGGTGAATTATACAAAAAAAAAAAAGAGAGAATACCAAACACACACACACTCACAAATGCTAAGTAAACAATTTAAAAAATAAAAAGAAAACTTTGTATCAACTTTAAGCTGAGCTAAATAACAGAATTGGTAGCAGCAATTTTGTAGATTAAATGAAATATGTATGGTACCTTAAACGTGTTTAGAATTAAATTACAACCAAAAAACGAAATACTTTTAACTTATAGAAAATGACAAAGTTGAACAAAAAAAAACAAACAAAGAAACTTAAATGTAGTCAAACTAATATGTAAAAGTTAGTCATTTTTAAAGCGAAAAGCAAAACAAAGTTGTTGTGTTACCCAAATCAACCCGCAAAAGGCCTTTCCAATTTTCACTATTTTGGTTTTTTTTTTACTCTCCGGCCACGGCAATACGAACTTAGTTTTAGATTGTTTATTAAGTTTTGTTGTGTATAGATCCACCACCCTTCCCCTATGTGTGCGTATGTATGGAAATAGTGTTTAAGCCAGCACTTGATAAACAAATTTTAATAGTTTAAATTTCAGCGAATCGCAAATACTAGCACAAATCTTAGATAATGAAACTAAACTTTAGTCTAATCTAATCTAGCGTAGCATCCAAGTAAATATTAATCTTTTGTGTGCTCAAGCAAAAAATGTGTTTTAAGTTTTTTTATTGTGCTGTTATGGGAAATTTTTGAACATACTGTAAGTTCTGAAATTGCATTTATATAAATTATATATATTATACACTGAAAATAATAAAGCATGGTTATAGAATATAGGAATTGAAAACTGACAAAAAAAGAAATTGTACCGAATGCAAACTATTGAGGAGAATTCTCTAAATGAAATCACTTTTAAAATTTCAATCACAATCACTGACTCACTCTTACACGCACCAACACACACACACTCACGCATACACAATCTATAAGAAGAGACATTTACATAGACAACATCAAATTCCTACGAAATGAAAGACTTTAAAATCTAAGCCGTTAAATGAAATAAAACTATACACAACAAGCATGCATACATACAAAGGCGAATAGTGTACACATTGCGAACAAAAAACGACATCTCTAAGTACATTGATATTTGTTAAGGATCGTTGGAAACTTGTAGTTTAATTGGATTGTAATTTCTTACACATATATATAGGGAACGCTGTTAGGGTAGTCGTAATCTAGACCATGTATATTGTATATAGAGGCATTTAGGGGGTCCTTAAACTCCCCAAGAAAACAAATACCAACTTGACATTTTTTTTTTGGGGGTTGGAGATCACATATTGTATAACTTTTAGGGTGAAGTACACAGCTCAAGCAAAATCAAATTTTTATGTTATATTTATGATACAAATTTAATTTTTATATATTCTTAGTCTAAACTCAACCAGACTCGGCATTTTCCAAAGATGAGAAATAATAAAACCTTTGGAAAATCCTTTACAACTATTGTAAATTGTTTTAAGTTACAAGTTTATTCCAAAACAGTTGTGAACACGCTTTTTAATGGTGTATGTAAGGCGATCAGTCAGAATGCGTTAGTGAACATATTCGAACAGTTTTTAAAAGATTAAGAAATATGGAAATTCATGAGGTCCAACAATTTCACTCTGTACAAAAACCGACATAAAAAGCATAGAATGATTAGTGTTCCTTATATCTTCAAACATTTTTGGCAAAAAATGAAAAAAAAACCTTATATGGTTAAAAATTATATAGAATTGTTACTCTAATGCAGCGGTGGGCACACCGTAGCTCCCAATACTCCGGGATTTTTCGGAAACTGGCGTCATTCAGACTCATAAGAAGCAATCAGACGCATAAACTTGCGTTGTTCGAGGCGCCAATTCGCACAAGCAGAGTTCGAAACAAGGTACAATTTCTTCTAATCAGAGCGCGGCGCCTGCTGGTCGCTCAAGTAGACGTAGCAGCAGGTGCAGTGTGCGCTATCGAGACTCGTTTGGCTCAGAACAAACGTGTGCTAAAACAAAAAATATACAGTGTGTGCCTCGCTTGTCGACACGAGTCTAGTTGATAAGATTTGTTTTTCTGATGTTGTAGTTGCACTGTTCCCAAACTGAAACATCGTGCCAGACGCTCTAAAAGGTTCGATTAAATTGTGAAAAAGGTTTTTTTTTTCAAACAGACCAAAAGGAAAAATTTCTCCGGCTTCCAAATTTTATCCAACGGGAAACAAATTGGTTTTAAAGAGGTTGAGTTTTAAACCATCCTGCATCCATGTTTTCGTCTTCTCATTTAATTAAATAATTGGGCCAATTTCAGATCTTCTTGGTAGCCCACTCTATTACCCAGTACTTGCAGTTGTTTTGTAACCAGGATTTTATGGTCATCAAATGAAAACAAACGAATATTTTTCGAAAAAAAATTTTTCTTTTTATTCGGTTACTCAATATTTACAAATCGTAGAAGAACTTATTAAACCCATCATAGGCGATACCCCACCAAACTGGATGTTGACCTCGCTGAACTCTCGAAATGAGTTCGGACCCTTGTTTTGAACTCAGCATTCCTCTATGATTCCCTATGGTGAAAATTTTCGCACTTCGAACGATGTGTGGCTGCAGAGACTTCGACGTTGATGAAAGGCACAAGGCGGCCATTTCAAATAAGTTGTTCTACGATTTGACCGAATTAAAAAAAGAAAAAAGTCTTAAAAAATATTCATTCGTTTTCATTTTGTGACCAACAAAACGTGCACCGAAACAACAAACCGAGCACAAGGTAAATGTAGCTTAGCCAAATATCAAATTAAATTTTAAGATTATGTGAAACTTCGCACTAGATTGTTGGAGAGATTATATTAATGTGTGCGATTTTTTATCCATATCTTCCCCAACCTATTTCTAGCCTTTCTTAAAACAAAAAGTTTGGAATCAAAGCTAAGAAATTATTAACTTAAAAGTTTTGAGTCAAGAACTAAAAAAATTCACTGTATATCCGAAACTTTTTTTATACCCTTGGAGAAGGTAGAAGGGAAGAAGCATCCCCGTTTATGTTCAAATGTTTTTCACATCTTTTACAAAATATTTCCTTTATCGAAGAATGTTCGAAATTGAATTCAGAACATGAGAAACATGGTAATCTGAGTAGTATGACAATTTCATTTTTTTGGATGTGATGATTTTTGGCAAGCACTGTACAATAACACCAAAATCTCAATCGTTTGGCAAAAAATGAAACGTGCTCAACATTATCATTTAAAACGTCAAATTTTACGATGTGATATCAGATTTTAATTAAAGTATCTCATTGCTTAAAAGGTAGCCCACTTAAGAAAGAAATATTTTTGAAATTCTCAGTTTTCATGATGCTTTTAATGGTGTCATTCATGGTTGCCATAATCTTAATCTTCAATCTAAAACATTTCTTTCGAAACCCTATAAATTTTGTTCTTTAAGTATTTTATGTTTAACTCCTGAGTGAACTTCTGTTGATGAGCTGTGTACCTAGCCATACTCATAACAAACAAACATCTTTTTTCATTTCCCTCACTTTCACTCTCATCACAAAAAAATAAGAAACACAAATGTAGCAAATTAAGACACACTTTAGCCAAGCTAATTGTTGTATAAATACCAAATAAATATACCAAAAATCCACATAACATACAAAATCTACTGTTAGTGACATCCAAGAAAACAAAAAAAGAAAACCAGAAAAAAATTGTAGCAATATGAAACTCGGTATGTTCTTATGAAAGTAACATTAACGAATTAATTTAAAGTTTAATAAACCGAATATGAAATTTTACTGAATAAATACAAAACCAAATTGGCAAATGATGAGTACTAAGCCAAATGAGCAAACATATTCTTAATCTGGTTTTAATTGCATCGAGACGAAGAATTTGCATAAATATACAGAATTATTTATTTATGGCATTAACCCCAGCCGGCGGTCTGGAATTTGCAGTGGGTGTTGAGTGTATGGGCAATTATGTCCATATGCCTGTGCTTTCGTGGCCCAAAATGCGTGTGGTGAACATTTGCATCACTTAAATATTCGATGAAATTTAAATTTGAGTTCAGCTCATTAATCAGGAGTTTGTTTTTGAGTTGCATTAAATGATCTAAATATAATTCCCTCCTTCCGGTTAGAGGTAATGATATATTGAATATGAGTATCTCTTTTGTTAGCTATAAATAATATTTATGATGTGAATATTGATCATGATCGGAAACCTAGGAGTAAGTGTGTTCAATTATATTATAGCATTAAATGTGGTTGCTAGACCGTTTATATTTTCGTTTTTTTATAACAGTCGAGTGATTTCTCAAACTGCCCCATAAATGCCGCGTCTTCTCTGATATTTTCAGGCCAAGAAAGAAGCTGCCGATGAGCCGGCGATTGGCTTGTTTGAACGAAAATTTCTTCGGAGGATTTATGGACCTTTAAAAGTTGGCGATGATTTCCGCATTCGAACGAATACCGAACTGTATGTGCTCTATGGGGGCACCTGTCTGGTCAAGCACTAAAAGCAACAGTGGCTGCGCTGGTGAGGGCATGTCACTCGGTTGGACGAAGAAGCTCCAGTAAAAATGGCATATAAATCGAAGGCGGTGACTATATAGGCGGCAAAGGAAAGAAGTCGATTGTTTCTATAAGTAGGCGTATGTTTTTTCCGATTTTGTGTTGATTGCTCAATTTTAAACAGAATAAAATATTATTCAGATTTAGATAAGTATCTTGTTTAGAAATAAAGTTAGCTTACTTTTAGGAATATTGATAAGTGATATGCAGCCATGCTCCCAGTTTCA
>JAEIFU010000814.1:0-95932 GCA_018904235.1 Lordiphosa stackelbergi | reverse complement strand
AAAACATTAGAAATGTACACAAATGTTTGATTTGTTCTCCAATTTTGGTTTAGCCTTCTCCTGTGCCTGCGGCGATGCCTTTAGAACTGTCTGACCTCACTGCATAGTGTGGAATCTGCCGCTTTGGGTCGCATTTATTTCAGCAGCACTGAAAGCTGCTGAGGCTATGGCCATCCAATAACGGCTTGCCAGGAGCAACAGTGGGACATTACCTTTCAGAAGCGCTGTCTAAAGTACAGAGAGGATAAGACACAATCCAAACGCTGGCAGTTCTATGATCTGGCTTTCTACACACACATCAGCGAGAGTGAGGAGAACGAAGATTCCAGCGAGACGTAACTGTGTGGTGATAAGGTTATTGATCAGCTATTTTGAAAAAAAAAAAAACAAATATATATATAAAACAAAAAGGCGTCATAAATTGATAAAACTTTCACACGTGCGTGGACTTAATAAAACAAGTTTCGCACCTTGTTTTGAGTTTTAAAGTCCTAACAGTTGAACAAATATGGGCTCCCCCTTAAGCTACGCCTCTGCTTGCCCATGCCAGCTTATCAACTTTCATAGCTCAACCTCCCTCGACTTAAATTCAGTGTCATTCATTAACTCAAAGCTTCAACATGTGGCTGAGCGCTCTGATTTATTGCTGCTCTCTTTACTTGTGTCTGGCCAGTACCTTTGGTGATGAGGCCATTTTTGAGGACGAAGACATTTACAATCAGGCCTTGCCACCTGTGCCACACACTGGTATAACAGGTATTAGATGGAATAATTGGCCAAAACCTATCATTTAAAATCTGTCCACCATATAGCTCCTGGTACCAAATGGTGTGGTCCCGGCAATACCGCCAAAAACTATGAGGATTTGGGTCGAGAGCGGAAACGGACAAATGTTGTCGCGATCATGATCATTGTGAGGATTATAGAGTCGCACAGTACGTTGCATGATCTGCCCACTAATACGGATTGGTTTCCAATGTGAGTTTCTCAGTTCAATGTTTGGCGAAAAATCAATAATTTAATTTATCTTCTCTGCAGCTTAAAGTGTACCTGCGAGCAACAGTTTATCAATTGTCTGCAGGCGGTGAATTCGCTAACCTCCAATACACTGGGTCGTCTCTACTATGGCACTAGGAGTAAATGTTTTGCCTTGGGTTATCCCACTACGGGTTGTAAGCAGTATCAGGAGGGCACTTTGCGTAGGCGTTGCATACGTTACTATGTGAATAAGACGGTCGCCAAAATGTGGCAGACTATGATATGCCATTCTATACCAGAGCCTGACCGTTTGCCGTACCTGAGAAGGAAGACTTGTAGTGAAAATGCACGAAATAAGTGAATAAGTGGAGTTCGATGGTTAAGGGTTACTGTAATAATAATGCTGGTTTCGATTTGCAATTATGCTCATATATTTGGCCGAAAATATAAAATTGGGACAAGCTTTTGGGCTGCTTTCAGTTATCACTCTCGGTTTTTGAGGCCAAATTTAAATTTTCTTTAGCTTACTTTGAATCGTGGCAGCAAACCTCCTAGAAATGGGATGGGTGCGAGCCCGCAAAACTTTTAGGGTTCAGGTTAACGGAGCGGGTTCTTAAGATTAGTGAACATAGGATCAGGTTCAAACCCCGGATTCAGGTGAATTATTTTTTCTCATTTATACAATTTGTGTTCGAATAACAACATGCAAGAGCAGAAACTACAATTTAATTTTCGAAAAGCTTGTATAGGTTAGGAATATTATGGATACAAATGTCCAAAATAAAAATATGTTTATCAACCGAACCCGGGTTAGTTTTATGTGTTCCGGTTCACTTTCGGTTTCGAGCAGTTAAAATAAATTTTCTCCGGCTCCGGTTCGTTTTAGAATTCCCAAATCCCGGAGACTTCGCTTGAGAAGCAAGCTATACCACATGTTTGGCGCCAACAAAATTGGAAATTTTGCATTAAATTTATGGAGAATATGACTAAATGAATTATGATTTAAAAATGCAACATAAAACATATAACACAATCAAAACATTTCAGTTAAACATCAAATTACCTGCAATGGTCCCAAAGTCGATTTTTTTGGCATAAAGTCCAAAAAAAAAGTTGCGATTTGTACAAAATTGATTTATTTTTTAAATGAGTATACCCCAGCGGTCATAGAATCGAAAAATTTTATTATGAAATGCAGCCCTTAAAGTTTTGTGAAGCCCTGAAAGACAGCCATTCATTTAACTCCACGGGGGGCTTTTGTTGTGGCTAAAATGTAAGTTTATTGCCTTCAAAATAAACGAAAATTGATTAAAACAATTGAAGTAAACTATGGAAAATAATGTCAAGGTATGTTTAATGCAATTTCGTTTCAGTTTTGTTCTATATATGTGCTTTGTCCTCTCTTTTATGTGTCTTTGTTGTGTGTTATGTTTTACGCGAGCTTAACCTCAAAATAATTCTGTTTCGTGGAGTAAAAGTTTGGTGGATTGTCGTAACTGTTAATGCAATATTGTTCATTAAAGTGTCCTCTATAAGATAGTCTATGGTTTTTTCACGAATTTTCCCCAAGAAATCACGATTTTTCAGACCACTTCGAGTTTGAGCATTAAGAATTGATTGAAGAACGCATGCACGAAAGAAAATAATATGCACGGTTTTCATTAACTATTTTTTCATTGAGCTATGGACTCTCGTGATCCACTGATCTCTGTTTTATGTTTAAATAAAAGAAAGGCACAAAATAAAAGATACCTCTTCCGACGGATGTCATTGCGCTCTTAGACGTTCTCTCTTTACACTACGTTGTAGTATGGACCCTCTTAGTGATGGAGATAATACTGATGATACCGATTCGGATAGATCCGATATTGAGAACAAATACTGTTAACATTTAGATTCTGAATTTAATGATTAAAAATATATACCTAATAAAAGTTGTGTTAAAAGATTAGCTTCGTTAAATATTGAATTTATTACATCATCAAAATCAGCTAAATTCTTGCTAGTCGGCCTGAACACCTTGAGATCCTAAAATACGTGTATAAACTTAATTGTAGTTCAAAAGTATAAAAAACAACAAAGTTAGTGAAAATCGGCCAGATCATTTATATGAGAAAATATGAAATAATAGTCCAAATTAACCAAATTTGGTAGGATACCTTGGGAGCCTAAAATACGTGTATTAACTGAATTTCAGTTCAACAGTTTAAAAAACAACAAAGTTAGTGAAAATCGGGCAGATCGTTTATATGGCAGCTATATAAAATAATGGTCTAAATCAGAGATGGGCATGCACACGAGGGCGTCCCATGTATATGAAATTTTTAAGGTCATGCCTCACCCCCCTATCTGATACAATTTTTCAGTATAATTAGCGTATATAAAAACAAAAGTTAAAAAAAGTCGAGTTTTAATGGCGCGAATGGAGTCTAAAGTTTTTGTAAATAACTCATACGCAGTGTTGCCATTATCATCTATTTTTTTCAGTTATAAATAGTCGGCGATGATTTTATTTATAAACTATTCAAATTTGTAAATATTCTCTTTCCCACAAATTTAGATCCCTTTATGAATTTCAAACAATCGACAGCAAATGAAATGAACTAGTAACTATGTTTGTAAAAATTTGTATTTGGTGAACGTGTCGTATGATTGTCGTTTTTTAAAACTTAGAGACCCTCTGTCACAGCCCATTAAAAATAAAAATAAAATTTTTTGATTTTCACAATTATTAATTATACAACAAATATTAGCTTTAGGAATGCTGAGACCTCGTTTTTTTTTCCATTTTGCCGGTTTGGGAACCGCTCTAATGCACACAATATCGTCACACGCATACAAACACAATTTGCGGCACAACATTCGTGTTTGTGATACAATGCACGTGTGCATTGGAACATCGCGACGCGCCCATCTCTGGGCTAAATTGAACGAATATTTGTAATACGCCTGGGGGGCCGCCAGATATAATAAGCTAAACTAATTGCAAAAATATTTATAATTTGACTTTATACCAATAAAATCGACTTTGGGACCATTGTGCCTAGCTAAAATTTTTGTCGAGAAATTCAGCTCTGTTTTTAGAGATGGAACTTCTCGGAGTTCTGGGGCACCAACGAATTTATTGATTTTATAAAATTCTCATTTGAAATTAGATTATCATAAAGACAGGTAGAAGCAAATCAAATGGTCAAGGATGCAATGCAGACGAGTAAACTGACGGGGAATCAGATCAAACAGTTATAAAACTAGCGAAATTTGCTATTTTTTTAATATTCCCAAAGATTATTATGAAGGCTTAATATACGGCAATAGTAGACAAAATTGTATGATTAGTTCAGATTATCATGAAGATTAAATATTTAGCAATTGAAGACGGGTTAATAGGAGGTGTGGGTCAATCGGTTAATAGAAATTGAAAATTTGAAAAATTCTAATATGAGTTTAGATTGACACGAAGACGGGTAAATAGGATAGAGAAAAAAGAATAATACACATAAGAAATGGCAGGCATATATCATGCTCCAAGGGTATACAAACTTCGGTGGAGCGGAATTTAGCTTTCCTCTACTTTTTATAACTGTTTATTGGTAATAAAATTCCAAAAGCTCTCAAAATATCGATAAGAACTCCATAATTTGAAACACATGTCAGAAATTAGATTTTTGTTTACCCATTACCCAAAGAAAAAGCTAGAAAATGTTTCTATTTTTATAACCGTCGCTTGCAGAGCAATAGCCTTGTTCCACTGCCATCAATGTGGATGTGATGTGATGTGACACAAGCCTCCCATAAAAAAAGAGTTTAAATGGATGTTGGTATTCGTTCCTTAAAATCTGAGTACTTCTGAGAAATTTTGTATAAGCTACTCCAAGGTGAATTTACTATAAAGGTGACGTACTCCGTTGTGGTGAGTAGTCATAATTTTTTTCATCTCACTCTCTCGGCACTCTGAGACCGAGTGCCTCGGAGAGGCAAATGCTATGCACTCTTCATTGGTTATTGTTTTAGCTAACAGACAGACAGCTGAAAGATTTTCGCTAATAAATAAAGTGAAATAATTGAAAATACAAGAAATAAAATAAGAAAAAGTCGGTCAAGACCGACTATAACATTCTCTATAAAACTAGAGGAGTTGGATATAAATTCCAGGTTAGTGCTCTGCTCAGCTGCTAATGGTTTTTTCCTCTCCTCCCTCCCACTTCCGTCGCTCTTTCCTCACACTTCCTCTCTCTCTAAACATTGTGCGGCGTCGGTTGTGAAGGGGTTGTGGTGGTGGTGATTTTCAACATCGTAAATTGAGAACCTCTCATCCGATCTTTAATTTTCTTCGGTAACTCCGATACATATTGCTAATCGGATAACAATATCTTTTGCGAGAAGGTTCGGTGAATCATCTATTTTCAACGATGAGGAAAGATATTACGTTTTTTCAAAATTCCGGGGGCGGGAGGGGCAAGGCAAAGATTGAAAAAAACTTGATCAAAATGTCCGCAAGTAGAAGAACACAATTTGTCCACTTCCAGAAAAACATTTACCAAACCTCTTTCTCTTACCATCTCTGAGGATCCAAATAGTTTGTTCATACGGAGTTATTCAGACAATTGACGGATTGACCAGACGGGACATGTCAATATTTCGGACTCGGCTGTAATTCAGTGATGCATGATCAAGAATATCATTACTTTATATTGGTTTTGAAACGACTTCCTTCCTCCCTGTTAAAAAATTTTGCACAAACCTTAATATACTCTATTTTAGCATTGGTACAGAGTATAATAGATGTATATTTTTGAACAATTTATTTTTGGCCAATCAGCATTTGCTTTTGTTTAGCCAAATTAAATTTTTTGTTTAAGTTTTAAAGACGAAATTTTATTCATATTATAAAAACAAATTCTTTTGTTTTTGATTCTTATTTAGTTCTCAGCACTTCTCAATATTTCGGCCAGCAAACATGATTTTGGACAAATAGTATTGTTGCCATTGAATTTGTTGAATAAAGATTCAAACCGTTTTATTTTCGCCACAAATTCCATACCATATGTATCAACATACGTGAACGTGGGATTTTCTTTGTCGGCGCAGTCCAATGACAATCTTTAATTAAATAACAATATGTGTAGACCCTATAAATTAATTATAAGCATATTCTTTTCAATGTTATTCTGTTTACGATTTTTTTTTCGTAAAAACGTGATGAATTTTAACCGAGTGTTCGTCCACGTCAACCCCTGGGGTGGGTTAGACACACGAAGGCTTGTTCACACTCTTCTTTTGGGGATACCCTGTTTCCCCCGTTCATATATCAAAATATGGTAAAAAACCGTGTGTATCTGTGGTAAGTAAATTAAATAAGATAAATTGCGGTTTGGGCTTAGCATAGTTAACAACATTAGTATTTATTGCCCTTACTACTTTTCGTTTTTTCACAAATAGATAATATTTATTATTTTCTTATTTTCGTTTATACCACAATTAACAAAACCTCATTATATTACATACGTGTCAAAACCCAAAAGTTAAATTTTTGCGGTCCACCACCATTTCAACCCCCTCAAGGTTCCCCCTTTCCCTCACCTTATTTTTTTGGGTGTCTGATGCTCCAACTATACCCCCTTAATATTTTTTTTTTTTTTGGTAAATATTTTTTAAGCTTACACTTTTTTACTGGTTAAAAAATACTTAGAATGTTACCTAATTCCAAGGCGCTTACTAATACATTTTTGGAGCTATTCGTCGGGCCATATATTGTTTTTTTTTGTAAATATCCCCGCCAAAATTTTATTTTCGATTTCTAGTCGTTCTTGAAATTCTATATGTCATCTTATGGTTGATCTGCTTTTTATGGGCCACCAGAAGATACATTTGATTGTTTCTGAAACATCAAGGCACATAAACTTGGCTACACAACAGGCCAATCTTGCCCATCATATTATTACTAAAATTGTTGGAGGTGACCTACATCCTAATCCATATTATTTTTAGGGGTGTGAACAAGGGTAAATTCATATGTTGATTGAACTTTTAATCTAGCAACATGTTAAAGCATTGGGGCCCGTAACTATTTTTAGTGAACAATAAACTATCCTGGGACCCTATCTGTTATTTCTTCCGACTGTTTGTATTATAAAATATTTCTAGCTCCACCACATGGGGTACCTAACTTCATCTACCCCCTCACACGGCTGGGGCACAAGGGTAACCCTTTTATGGGTTGGCTCGGGACCAAGGCCCCTTTGGTTCGCTTGATCCAACGTTTTGTTACGATTTGAGTAAATTTTTTTTTAAATCTTATTGGTAATTTCCATAAAATTTTTGTTGTGGTGGTGGTGATATTCCAATGTATGAGGTTACAGCTATTGATCACCAACATTTTTTTAGTAACACAATTTTTCACGCGTTTCCCTTCGGATTGTTTATTATATTTTTTTAAATTTCCTTTATTTTTCGCATAGATTATTTTCTTTTCATTTTTTTCCCCGTCGGCTGCGCGCTAGATAATTGGCAATATATTTTCCCTCATGAAGACTGGTTTTTACAAGCTTCATCCCCATTTCCTATCAATTTTCGGTGTGGCCCATGGTTCATCTGTGAGATCTATCTTCTTAGCTTTAGGGAACGCTATGGTTATATTTGCAAACAGTATAACAAGGTTCGTATAATACTACCGTAATTTTGGATAATAGTAATCCATTGGCATAATTTTAGATTCGTAACAAGGAGACCAGCTAACTTAAACCTTTTTGGTCTTTCTAAAATATTTGTGGGTTTTGGGTTTTGAGGGTTCAAGCGGTTCTATGTTAATGAATAATCACGGACTGCATTGTTAGGAAGGTACGGGGGAAATTATTAAGGAAGAAAGGGGCCCAGAAACAACAAAGGTAGCAGAAGCAGCGCAACCCGACCACTCAAAATAACACATATTATCGTAAATACTTTTTTTTTCAATATTTCCCCTTTCTCAATAACTTGTTATTTTATTACTTCCCGGCTTTTTACCATCACAGATCACCACAATCGGTGCAGCGGGGTTTTTTACCGTATAAGGGCACCACCATTTAACCCTTTTCCCCGATTGTTTAAAAGCACCAACATTAAAGGTCCTGAATCTATATTAGTAAGCATCAACGAGAGAGATTCTACATCCTTTCAATGAAATATCCTCGTTGCATATTTTTATTTAAACACGCATAGTTGTTAGTTTAACCCAGTGATGTTCCTCAAACTAAATATGGAATTAAAAAACTGGGCTTTCCCACCCAAATTTAATTTTTAAATCGCTCCACCCCAGACCCATAAAATGCAGCGATAGACAGAT
The DNA here is from genome assembly GCA_018904235.1 of Lordiphosa stackelbergi. Taxonomy (NCBI): domain Eukaryota; kingdom Metazoa; phylum Arthropoda; class Insecta; order Diptera; family Drosophilidae; genus Lordiphosa; species Lordiphosa stackelbergi. The sequence continues at coordinate 87,633 of JAEIFU010000814.1, read as the reverse complement.
AAACATCAACAACCGGCGAAGAGACCACTATTACCCATACTGGGGCGCATATACCACCGGTAACAATGAAAAATTCATGGTACCAGTGAACTGCTACAATTTAGGATAATACGGTCCTTACTCTTATTAAGGTTTAACCGTATTGTTTTCCGTACAAAATTTACCACCCCGCCGGCCTTCGAACAGCCTGAGTCAAACTAAACCAACCAAACACAAGTTTTGATTCGGTTCCGTTGGGTTACCTTCGGCTTTTTAACGATATTTACAACTATACCAATCACCACCTATCCCCTTATATCTCTTATTATACTTTATTTATATTTTTTTATTTTTATTTGTCTCTTTTTTTTAATTTTTACTTTTTTTTCATATTTTTACATGTTCATTTTCCAATACTACAATACTCTGTTATCAGGTGTAGCTTCTCTAAAGGGGAACTTTTTTAACTATAATTTAAATTTTAATTTTGAAATTCCCAAAGTCCCTTTAGCCCTATAAATATCCTGGTATCGCGCATACAAACATTTATAATTTTTAAAGAGTTTAAAATAAACCAAATAACCAATATTTATTTCCCCGCGTTTTTTACCCCCCTTTTATTTTTTAATTATTGGTGGTCTTTATACAGACGGAGAAAATTTATTACAATACCCACAATTTGGTTGGGATGATAAGGAAAGTGTAAAGGTTCCACCTCCACCAATTAAACCGAGACGAGATGAAGACAACACCACACCTACTTTATTTATTTTACAAAGAAAATAGCGAAAAAAACATTAAATGTTACGTGTGGTGTGTTGAAGGTAAAGCAGGTTGCAAATTTTCTGCCCGTCTGCTCGTTTGTTTATCGTTTATCCGGTGCCCTCCCATCTCCTCAATTTTAAACCATTTTTGATATGATTATAATAAAATTAAGGTTGTTTTGCCTTCTCCCCCCATTTTCTCCTAATATTTTGGGATACTCTTTAACATCAACCTTATCTTTTTTTTTTATTTTTATTTTTGTCATTGATATTTTTATTTGTACAATTAATTTAGTGTTCAGCGTACCATATAAATTTTCCAGCAGAGTTAGAATTTAAATTTAGCGTTTATAAATAGATTGGAAACCTAAAATATGATTTTGATATACCAACTCAAATTGAAAATAGCTTGGGTAGGAGGAATTAATTTAATTTAATTTTTTTATACCAAAAAAGGGTTTTTTTTTATAGACTTTTTTTTTTTTAAGTGAAATTGATGGACACCTTGATGTATCTAACCTCTAAACCTATTACTATAAACATCTTTGTATTACCATTACCAATTGTTTTAAGTAACGAAATAAATAAATATTTGTATACAGATTTGTGTGTCGCCCCCGAATAAATTGGAATGTAAACTTTCTTTGCTCCATTACTACGCTCTGTTCTGAAGTCAAACCTGTGACTTATCTTGCGATAGAGAGATGGATTTCGCATAATCGTACAATCGCCCAAATTGCCCAGAAGACGAGTTGTAAAAGCTTTTTCGTGGCAACTTACTCTACAGCTGGAGATATTTGCTGGTAAAGGTGACCGGTTGTGTACATTTAAATCTACATATTGAAATGTAATTAGATGTTCCGCTATGCATATCAGCTGCTGAACTTTTGTCCATATGGGTCGGATTTTATCAATTAATTATAATTTTGCCGAGTTTGATTAAAATCGGTTGAATATATCGTATAGCTTGCAGCTGCAACTTGAGAAATGACTCAACTAGCATATAAACTATATATGAACTGCATTTTTAGCATTGAAACAATTCAATAGTTCAAGCGAGATTTACGACATACATTATAACCAAAGATGTGGGTAAATAAGTAAACAAACACAGCCGTCAAAGCAATTCTGAATTTCGAAAACCATTCTGCCGGCGGCTCTGCCCGCTCTAAGCAGCAAAATATATAACGGCGAATTCAACTAGTCTTGTCATTCTACGCTTAAGCTCAACCTCATTTTAGTTTAAAACAAATTTTCAGTCTAATTTCTTCCCTCAAAGCTGCAACATGTGGATTAATACTTTTTTACAAAACTCAATCACTCTGGTGCTCTCAGTTGTGGTTGATGAGGGGAAATCTGGAGAAGTAGATTTTTCAATCTACAGAAATTCCTTACTTCTACCAAACACTGGTATCACAGCTCCTGGTACCAAATGGTGTGGTCCCGGCAATAACGCCAAAAACTATGAGGATTTGGGTCGAGAGCGGGAAACGGACAAATGTTGTCGTGCCCATGATCATTGTGAGGAGTTTATCGAGTCTCATGGTGCGCTTTATGGTCTGTCGAATAGGGATATGTTTCCCATGTGAGTTTTAAATTATCCTTTCTATTAAGAAAAGTCAATCACAAGTTTGTGTACTTTGCAGCCTAAAGTGCAGCTGCGAGCAGCAGTTTTTGAATTGCCTGCAGGCAGCTAATACGATAGTCTCTGATACATTGGCACATGTGTACTTTGGCTCTAGAAGGAAATGTTTTGACTTCGGGTATCCCATCATGGGTTGTAGGCAGTACCAGGAGGATCATTTAAGGGTACAGCGACGTTGCGTTGGTTATCATGTGAAAGAGACGGCCGACAAACTGTGGCAATTCTATGAAATGCCTTTCTATACCAGGGCCAGGACCTTACTCTATTCTGAGAGCGGGGATTCGGTGTGAAAAAATGGATATATACAAAAATCTAGTTTTACGCAATTCTACCATATTTTGTTTCATTTTGATTGCAAAATAAAAACTCATTTTCAGTTTCCTCTGATTTCATTTACGTTTTGAAAAACGTAAATTGATTGTCTGATATATAATTGATTGATTGATAAGAATTGATAGATTAAATCATCATAAAAATCGATTCTATAAAGTATACAGGTTGCATATTCGACGGACCGGTGTTTTTTTTAAAAATCAAAGAAAAATAAAAAGCGGTTGGCAACTTAAATTTAATCCAAGTAATTGTTTACATCAATTTTGAATATATATCTCAAACGGCGTTGAGTCTATCATCCCAAAGAGAACAAAGCGACGGGGCAACAATTCGACAAACGCGGAAAAATCATCAGGCGGTGGCGTCGACAGTGTGTTCTTTTGGAAGGAAAACGGCAAGACGTTCATAACCAAAATGTGACCAGAAGAGATAAAGAATCTAAATTTATTATCATAAAATTTTAAAACACGTAGTTAAATATAATAAATCAATAGAGCCCCGGCGTTTCAGTAAACTGAGATAAACGCGTTTATGATTAATCATATCGTAGATGGGTCCGGATGGAGTCATATTTTAGTGAAATTTTGCACATTTTTCCATTTTATTTTTATTGAAAGTATGTAACTTTTTTTTCATCAGAATTTACCTATCTCAATTAATAAAAAATATGCAAAATCCAAGGTCTAGTTATAAGGAGAGATTTATAGAATTGTGTGTTTATTTTGAATTGTGTTTGCCATAATTCTAGCTTATGATATCCTTAAACAAATCAGCCGCTGTCTTGGCAGGTCTCTTCTTAGTCTCTTCAGCTGGCTTTTTCTCTGTCTGCTGAAGTTGCCCTAAACTGGCCTGCCATTGACTGGGTGATAGCTTAAACGTCTCCAGACGATATTTGGCATAAATCAAAGCACCGAATGGAGAACCTTTTAACATGTTCACTTTGGAAACCAGCTCCTTGGCAAGGCGTAATTTTTGTGCCTCTTGCGAGGCCTTGAAGCATTCCTCTAGAACTCTGGAGCCATGCCGCGTGATGGCCAAATCCACATAGAAACCCTCCAAATGGCGTATGAGACGTTCACGGGATTTTTCGCCTATAAATTTACTTTCCATAAAGGCATCGACTATATGAGAGCCATTGGGTGAATTAAAGAACTGAGCCAGCTGGGCAGCAGGCAAATCCAACATGCAATTGACCAGAAAAATGGGTTTGTTGAACTTCAGCAAATGCTGGGCTATCAAGGAGCCATGCAGATGAACGAATCCCGACTCATCCTGTCCGAGTATGTCCACTGGTTTCAGTTTGATGAGGCAATTGAAGAATAGCTTAGATTTCTCCTTGTCACCGCCTTGTATATGCAGAGCTGACTGCAGCGAAGCTATCATTTGCGCTTGCTTGGATCCCAGACGAAGGCAGGCTGCTGAGAGCGAGGATACTACACCGGTATAACCCATTTTGAGTAGATCTTCAATGTGAGGTTGAAGTTCCGAGAAAATGGTCTCAAAATCGGTCACTTCTTTGATATATTGAAGCAGACGTTGAACTGCAAAATTGGTCTGTTGCTGTAGGGCTAGATGTGAAATCCGACCAGCAAACAACAGGGCAAATAGTTGGGTTAACAACTTAGCTCCAGCCACATTGAGCAGAGTTTCCAAAAGAATAACTGAGCTTGCATGGTGAAAGACTTTGGGCAAAGTGGGTGGCTTATCGGCGGCAGTCTGTTCCTCTTCTTCCTCTTTAATTTCAATCTTTTCTTCCGATTCCTCTACTGTTTCAACTCTCAACAGACTCTTAGTGAGAATCTTCTTGCCAAAATGCTTCAACATGCTTTTATCCACCACGCTTAAAGCCAAACAGATCACTCCCAGCAAGGCTGAGGAATGCTCCTGATAGGGGAAGTCCTCAAATTGTGGCCACATTTCCAAACGTTGAGGAAATTCCTTCATTACCTCCGACCATTCGTCGGGCACCTTATACATTCTCCGATGCTTTGCAATCTCGGTGCCTCCCTTTTCAAAGGCTATCTTGGGGACATGCATGCCAACCAAACAGAGAATTCCTGTGCGCATAATATGACTGGCACAAGCGTCCCACACAAAATCCTCCAAATTGTTCAACAGAAATTTGGAAATTCGCAAAACAAATTGACGGCATTTGTCACGGTGTTCATCACTGAAGTCGGCTTGCAAGTTGTAATCCTCCTCTATTTGAGCAGCACCGGGCTTGGCACGCTTTGTGGCACTACTACTCTCCTCCTCCGTTTCCTCCTGTTGCTTATCCTGGCCTACACCACGTAAAAATGCTATTTCCAGCATTTTTTGCAACACATGCGAAGCAAATCGATCCGAACACAAAGGTCGAAGATTGTCTCCGAATTTTTGGAAATAACGTTCCAAATGTACATCATCGACAAAGCCTATAAGTGATTCCAAGGCCTTGGACACAATTTGATTAGAGGCCAGATGTATCTCCTGATCCTGAGTCTGCTCGAAGACATTGTTGGCCATGTTCACTAAAGGGTAAAACTTGGAAGTGATTCAAGTAATAAATGCAATTTAAATAGCCTACCTCTCTCCTCCACATCCTCTAGACCCGCCTTCATGGCGTCCAGAATGTTGATAAAATAGTTGAACTGCTCGTCGTCAATGTGCGTGCCACGTCCAAAAATACCCTGTTTGGCAAAGCCCTTGGCATTGCGCATAAAGCGATTGCCCTTTTTCTTAGGTCGTTTGCGTTTGGAATTACCTTCTGTTGCCATTTCGTTAATTAAAGTTGAATTTTGTTAAACAACGTGCGGTCAGGGCACGTTAACAAGTGTCAGCTGTTGGTTAGAGATGACAAAATGTCACAGCGAACGAATCACTGTAACTGCCATAAACTGCGATTGAAAATTATATATATTCAAATCTATGCTTTTGTTTTATTTTGTAAACATGTTACATTACATTATACGCAAGGTCGATAAAGTCGAAAAAATAAGTCTCATTCCTAAAACTCGTTTAAGCGTGAATTAAATTTTTATGGTTCTTGCAATAAATCACTGAGTTGTGAGTAACACTTTAGAGTTGTCGCAATGAAGCATACTTATCGATACTTACTGGTTATCGATCACGCCGAAAGTCATCAGAAATAACAACAACCAACTCTAACGACGGGGACGCTGACGCTGCCTGCAATTTCAATTAAAACCGTCGATTTTCTATAATACAACATAATGGAGCAAGCGGAAAACTTTCAATTTATTATACCCATCAATTCCAATGATTTGCTCAATTCTCGTGGTGATCAGTATTACGTGCAGCAGATCTATTCACCTAATGAGATACCAGAAAAGCTGCTGGGTAAGTGTTGCGCGCGCAGGCGGCATTCAAAAGTACAGCAATATCAAACACTGACCTTCCCCCACCCCCTGTCTATGGTACATTGCAGCGGCTAAACAAAAGCTGTATCAACGCGATCCCTTCTACGTGTTCGAACACTTCGACACCTTCTACTCAATCATCGAGTCCACTGCCTCAGATGCGGCGGCCACTCGAAACCTGATGCGAGCCTTTGACCTGCTCTACATGACGGTGGATAAATTGGGTCAAGAATTGGCTCCCCTACTGACCACCACTGAGCAGCCTACCCAACTGGAGCGTGGCCGCTATCTGAATCTCACCAAAATGACCTTTTATCTGATGGTGAACACTGTCAAGCGTCTGGATAGTGTGGTGCAGCAGGTTCAGCGCGATCAGCAAATGAATCAACAAAAGCGGAAGGGGAAACAAAATGAAGCCACATTAGACCAGTTCCCGGACTGGGAAGTAAAGCGGGGCAAATTTCTGGTGCAATTGTATAATATACTCCAGTGTCCGCTGGAGAAGCTCTGGAGTCCCCCAGTGGCCGAGGAGGACTTTGTGTCGTAAGTATGGGGGAGAACTAGTGGAAACCTCAGTTGACCCATGTCCTCAATTTTTTCAGCATGCTGTGCGACATTTGCTATCGCACTTTGGAGGTGATGCCGCGACGCTCGGACAATCGTCACGTCATTGACACGATTTTTCAGATTTTCGGCACCTGCATTAAGCGTTACAATCATGCCATGACCTTTCCAGTACGCATCCTCCAAATCCTGCGCAGCTCCGAGCACTCCTCTTTGGCCGTGGCCAATGGCATTCTCCTGCTGCACGAAGAATTTGGCATCTCTACTGTTTTTGCCATCCTGTTTAAAGATATTGTTGATGCCTTATTGCTGGACACTGCGGATACGGCCGTCTCCAAGAACTTCTCAAATTTCCTATCCGAATTTAACGGCATCGCTCCCAATCTCATGATACCACATCTCTCCAAACTGGGCGATGAGTTGCGAAATTGTGAATCGCACATCATGCGCAATTGTGCGCTGCAGATGATGGCTGATGACGTGGTGGGTGAAATGACGGCAGAAGATATGAACGAGGAGTTGAAGGAGGCACGAAATGATTTTCTAGAAAATTTGCTGTCCCATATGAATGATATATCAGCCCATGTGCGTGCCAAGGTGTTAAATCTGTGGCATCATCTGAAAGAGCAGCATTCCATTCCACTAAATTTTCTGCCGAAAGTTTTGGCCGAGGCCGTGTGCCGCCTGGATGACAAGAGCTCGCTGGTACGCAAGGCTGCAATACAGTTGATAAAGGCAATTCTGGAGAATAATCCTTATTCGGGAAATCTGACGCTGGAGGAGCTGATCAAGAAACATGAAAAGGAAACGGAAGTTATGGAACAATTGGGTGAGGTGCTGAACAAGGAGCGTCAGGAGGCAGAGCAATTGGAGGAACAATTTGATACAATAATAATGCCGGAACTATTGCCGATGCTGGAGAAACATCTTAGAGATTGTAAGTACTGGGGCTATAATTAGTATGGGAAATCGAATTTAAGCCAATACCTGTGTCCATGGAGTATACCATACGCAGATGCATTTAGTACTTACGGGAAACACGTAAGCTGTACAGGAGACGGGTTTTCTTGCCCAGACTATTTTAAAGTTCAACATAAGTTTTGACTTAAAGGAAAGGAAAAGTATTTCATCAGGTTAAGTTTAATTAATTGGTACGTACAATTTGTCGTTATGAACCTTCATGAAAAACATTTTTATTTTAAGAAATGACTTCTTAATCGAGATTTTTATTAGATCTAAATAGCATAATAGCATTTAAAGTTTGATTAGCCCAAGCGAATTCAGTGAGAATTCATTCTAAGTTTTACTCCAGAAAACAAACGCTTAACTCTTAATTGTGTGGGTGGTACTTCTAGCAAATCTTTTGATAATTTAAAAGGATCTGAAAATATTGTTGGATCTTTCCCCCTCCATTCTTATATGTCTACCGGGCTCAGCAATTTTTTTGATTTAGAAACATATTTCCACCACATAAAGTTGTCATATTATTCTAGTTCACTTGGCGAGCTGAGTTTATTAAAATTGTGGTGCAAATTGTTTTTCAGTGTACGCATAGAAAAGAAGAAAAACTTTGCGACATACCGTTTGAAAGAGTCTCGTTCAAAATGAGATAAAACAAGTGACAAACATAAACACTCTCAGTTTCATTTTCGTTTTGTGAGCGGTGCACTACTATAGCCGCACAATCTAATTTCTTATTCTGTGTTTTCTGGCGGCGATTTTAATTGAGTACACTTCGTTGAGTAACTGTTTGTAATAGATTTGAAAATATGCCAAGTGGGCCAGTGCTGTCAGATGTCGAGAAAGGCCAAATTTTGGCGCTCAAAAGTGAGAATTGCTCATTTCCTGAAATTGTCTGAAAAATTGGACGACCCGACGAAGTTGTGCGAAATATTTGTAAAAACCGAAATAAATATGAAAAAAAGCACGGAGGAACGTAAGCCGAAGATAAATCAGCGTGTCCAGCGCCGATTATTGAGTGCTGCAAGTAATTCATTAAAGAAATCGAATGAATTAGAGGCTAACTGTGGCCTAAAAGTGTCTCGATTCACCGTTGCATGGGCTTTTAAGAAGTCTGAATAAATAGTGCGACAAAAATTGAAGGTGGCACCAAGGTTACTGGACCGCCATAAGGAAGCCCGGGTGAAATTCGCCAGAGATAACATGGCAACTGACTGGACAAGAGTAAAAAGTTTTTATAGAGCAATGAAAATACTAATTCATCTTTCCAGATCATTTTCTCGGATGAGAAAAAGTATAATTTGGATTTTCCTGATGAGTTTTCGCACTATTGGAGGGATTTGAGGAAGGAACGCCCATACTTGTCAAGAGAAATTTTGGAGGAGGGGGATCATTGATGGGTCGGGCTGCGTTCTGCGAGTCTGGATGCTTTGAGCTGGCATTTCCGCGCACTCATATGAACTCGAGAGAATAAGTGGACATTTTGCAAATGAATTTTTGCATTTTCTTCGTAACCGAAGGCATAAAAGTTCATTTTCCAACAGGACAACGATTCAATACACGGCTTGAAGGCACTAATGTTCGGTTTTTGGAGTGGCCCGCGTGCTCCGCGGGCTTGAATCCGACGGAAAACCTTTGGGCCTAAGTACAATAGTACTAAGGAGCTCAAATTGGCAATAATTAAGGCTTGGGAAGAACTGTCCCCTAAGGATTTAAAAAACCTCACAGATAGTATGCAAAATAGGATCTAAGAGTTAATTAGTGCTAAAGGAGGTTACACTCATTATTAAAGTGAATAAAAATATATTAATTCGTTAACATTTTTCTATAAATTATTTAATTTAATAAAGTGCGGCTATAGTAGTGCACCGCTCACAAAACGAAAATAAAACATAACGGTTAATTTTTGCACTGAAAGTGTTGATGTTTCTCCCTTATTTTCTCTCATTTTGAACGCTCTTTCAAACGGTAATCGAAAAGTTTTTGTACCTCTACTCTTTCTATGCGTACACTGAAAAATCAAGGTGCGGCTATAGTATTGCACCACAGTTTAGACATGTGCGCTCCTCCGTCGGTGTTAAAGCCTTCGTAACTAAACTTTTCACAAAGTATTTAGGTACAATTACGCTGTACATAGCACATATCTAGTCAGCCTATATATACGTTGTTCGCTACTTCTTGACTTAGTCACATAGTCCTGTAGTCGTCTTTCTTTAAGTTTAGTCAGCAAATTTTCGCATTCTAGTTCCCATGACTCTTTTTTCTGATTTTCTTCTAAATCTATTCCGCACTCGTTCATTTTGTTCAGCAGAGTGTTATACCACGAGACCTCTCTTACTCGAATTTTGCGCGAAAGGATACTTGGTAGTCTGTCGCTTGCGTAGTCAAATAATGTTTTAGTCACATATTTTAAATGCAATGCATATGTGTAGATGTGGCCATCTTCCATCCCTGTTTCTATGGCTAGAACGCATGTCGGTGTGCTATCTGGTAGATTTAGTATTTTTTTGCAGAAGTATCGGTTGAGAGAGTCTACCTCGTCAAAGCAAGAGTTTCCCTACACTTGGGCGCCCTGTACAAGCTGCATTATACAATTTCCATTTTGCAGCGAGGCTGACACTGCCATTTGCAACAAAATTTTTCCAGCATTATTTTCCAGAATTTTCTAGAATTTATTGCTACTTTGGTTTCCTTATTTCTGTTGAAGGCTAGTTGTGGTGTAAAGGCGACTCCCAGATACTTGTACTGCGATACAATCCGAACTGCGTCATTGTTATAGGTCCACTGCTCTCTATTTGCCAGTCGTCCTCCTCTCCGAAAATCCATTATGTCTGACTTCAAACCATTATGTCATCTTCTGCAACACTTCTAATTCATCATGTGCTCCGCATACATTAATATCCTAATATTTATGTCGTCAATGTAAAGACCTCCTTCCAAATGTTCATGTAAATCATCCAAATACAGTGCAAACAATAGCGGAGAGAGCAGGCATCCTTGCTTTACCCCCCTGAATGTTTTAAAATAATCTGATAGGTCTTCACTATCCTTTTCAATGAACTCAACAACTTTTGTTGACACTCCAACCCGCCATAATTTATAAATTAGCATTTTCCTGGGGACTCGATCAAATGCCGCCTTAAAATCTGCATAGAAAGCATACACTTTCTTTTTCTCTGCGCGCTTAAACTCCACAATGGATTCCAAGTTGTATATGTTATCTATTGTCGAATAGTTTTTACGAAAGCCAGCTTGATACTCCTGCATGTTATTATGTAGTTCCACCCAGTTGGTTAATCGCTGGTTACTGATACCCATTAGAATTTTTGCGGCAGGATTCATAAATTAGATTCACCTGTAATATTTTGGGCGATTTGGGTCTCCTTTTTTGAAGATGGGAAAATGATAGATTTTGTGAATGTTGTATCCAAATCTGCCTGGCTTCGATTGAACAAATCATCATAGGCCTTTGCCAGTTGTGAAAAGAACTCTTCTGATGCGTGCTTGAAAAACTCGTACGGTATACGATCGTGTCCAGGGGCTTTATTGACAACATCATCATAATGTCATTGGGCGTTATCCTTGAGTCCAAATCCATGTCTTCAATTAGGGGTGGTACATAGCTAATTATGCTGATGGCTTGCTGAGGTTTTAGTAGCTGTTGGAAGTACACTCTGAAATCAGTCCGTTGAACATTTTTACTTGTCCTTGAAGGACTAATATAATACAGGCATAGCTGTTAAATTGGGATTACGATTAGTAATCAATTACATTATTTTTTAAAAAGAATTGTAATGATTATATAATCCACTTGGTTTAAAATATTTGATTACTAATTGATTACTTTCAGAAATAATCAAAAATAATCGGGATTATTGAGAATTACCAAAAAAATCAAAATAATCAAAAGTAATCAAAAAGTAATTCGACTACTTTACAAGATTATTTTTGATTATTTAACAAAAAAAAGCATTGCCAGATTTGTGGCCCTCAATGATTTCATATAGCACTTTTAGCTGCCTTCTAAAACTTGTCGGTAATGGCGTAGAGGTTAAGGCCTATGACTAAAATGCAGTGAGTCCTAGGTTCAAGTCCCAGTTAGGGAAAATTTTTTTTTTTTTGTAATCTAGAATTTTAAAACAATTGCATTAGCTCCCGTGTACCAGTTTATGCTATTAAGCACAGCAAGGAAAATATGTATTGTTTCTCCTTTTCATTTCATCGTGTAATGGCCTGCATTATGACTCCCTCCAGGACTATCAACATCTCGTTTGAAATGACTCTTCGGTTCAGTCGATAATGCCTGAAATTCCGGTTTCCGGTAGTCAGTAAAAATGTAAAATAGGCTCTACAGCCCAAAAGGGCTGTGCAGCGAGTCACATCAGGAATTCGATCCGCCTTTGAATGCAAACAGTACATCAGTGCAGTATTCCTTGACGTTGCCCAAGCATTCGACAGAGTTTCGGTAGATGTACTTAAATATAAAATATCGAATCAAAAAATCGAATGATTTCTGTACGGTCTAACATTTCACTTCAGATAAGTTTGAAGAGAGTCCGACTTGGAGGAAGCACATCGATGCCAGGAAGACTAACACAAGTCTTAAAATTTGTCAACTACACTGACTAATGACTCCTGCTCTCTATTCACCTTAGACCTATACTATATATGTACATATATATAAAGACAGAAATTTTTTGATTTATAGCATTTTTATCAAAATAAATCCCGTTCGGCTACGGTTATTGTTTTTCGCTCTGTGCTTGTCCTTGCTTTTTGTTTTTTGGCCTTTTAATTAGTTTATTTGGCAAAGTTATAGCCTGTTTAAGACAAAATACATATTTACATTTATGGGAGGGGAAAACTAGATTGTCAGTAAAAATTATGGAACGGGGCTACTTGTTTCAAAATAGAATTTATCATCTACTGTAAACTATAACAATTTATGCCTAATCAGTAGCCTCTTTAAAGTCCTATACGATTTAGAGTAACAATCTAGTTTTCCTCCCCATAAATTAAATATGTTTTGTCTTTAGCGGCTATGACTTTGCCAAATAAACTGATTTGAATGCCATAAAAATCAAAAAAGATCATATGTTTGGCCTTATGCTCAGATGGCAAAATAATGGAATAACCGCGCTAGCTTAAACGAGAGATTTTGATAAAAAGCATAAACGAAAGTCTGTCTTAGAGGGCCAATAGAACCTTTCCGGAACTTATAAAGTCGGCTTTGATTTTTAAATTTTTTTTTAATAAATACTTAAAGAAAAGGCTTAGAAGACGGCATCGCCTGGGATAACAATTAGCACGCAGCACAGGTCTTGGGGGTTGAGCTGTCTTCTATTCGGCGACCAAGCGGATCGATGGACCTGTTGCGGCGCACAGTGTCCTCTGCGGAAACCAAACTGATGGTCTGGTATCGCCTCTTCAACCGCACGAACTGCCAACATTCTTCCTAGAAATATTGTCTTAAAATCACGGGAATCATCACGATTATCGCAGACGGGAAGTATTGAAATCGTAACATTGCGTTAAACAGCATAAGCAGGAACAAAACCCCCACTTCGGGAAGGGCCTTGACTGTTCTGCCGTCGACATCATCAATGCCCGGGGCCTTAGTGGACTTTAGTTGTCGGATCTGAAGACGCACTTCATCCAGCGAGATGGGTCTGATGGGAGAGAGTGGGCCAGTTTCGGTTAAGAATCCGGCTTGAGTGGTGGCGACATCCTCGACTATCTCCAAATCAGACCTAGCCCATGACCCGTCTTCACTTCGGATTACGAGCCTCTGTAGGGGCTGTCTCTTGACATGTCGTGTGCATTTCCAAAAGGAAAAACCCTCGGTCATGCGATGGGTCAATGTTGCGATGTTATTCCTCTAGGTATTTAGCCTTTATATCAAATAGTAGCTTTCTGAGAGAATCTGCAGTTCTACGGTAGTCAGCCTTATCTAATGGGTTGCGATCAATGATTTTCCAATTTTCAAACAAATTCTTTATTTTTCAGTTCCCGAAATGACATTTGACAACAATGAGGCTTACGACGATTTGGTCAGAAGAGTTCATCCCTTGTTAATTGACAAGAATTACAACGATGCCATTGTGCTTGTACGCAAAGCTGACTTTGTGGCAGGCAATCAGGACCTGAGGTAAGTCCGTACTTACGTTAATCCGACCTGTTACTTATTATAGTCCCATTCCCTATCTCAGTGCTGGCCTAAAACCCGAGGAGCGTTGCTTGTACATCTTGTCTCTGTTCAGGACTTTTCTATCGTTGGCCGTTGGAGTAAAGAGCAGCGTAAGTTCTCTTATTCTTGGATATCCTTTCCTTAAGCCAGTTTTGATCAGCATTTACTTTCTCTTATTTCATTCCGCAGACCGAGGAAATGGAGAAGCAAATCAAAACCGTGCAGTTTCTAAAAGACAGCATCGATTTCTCACAAATGGTGACCACAGCCATGCCCAAAATATATGAAATGTTGCTCTCCAAGACCAATTCGGATGTGTTTGAGGCTGTGGACTTGTTCACCACAGGCTACCAGTTTGCCATACGTGGCACCGAGACAGGCATGCAGAGAATGTTGAATTTGGTTTGGTCATCCGACAAGGAGAAACGTGATGCGGTCTCCAATGCATATCGTAAGCTTTTATTTGCCACCGACCAGTCGGGACGCGCTCATGCCATCAAAGTGGTCAAGAATTTGTCGAAATTTCTGGCTGAGGTCGAATATGGACACTACATGGCGCTGGAATCGTTAATGCAGGAGTGGGTGGCCACCGAGGATATCGATGGCTTGATAATACAAGTGCTATTTGAGAGGTTCACGCTCAAGTTGGAGGGCACCACTCCGAATGAGTCGCGATTGGCTCTGCAATTGTTGATTATGGCCTCTGAGGCCAAGCCGTCGATAGCGTCGGCCAATCTTCAGATTATTGAAGACATCTGCATAGGTGAGAGAGTGAGAAGGGATCCTCGGATATTCGCGCAATGCTTACAACTGCTGGTCAAGTCCATAGATGCCAACAACAATTCCAAGGTCTATAAACGCTACAACCCGGATGCGGTATTCGTGAAGGAGATTACCAAATTGTTTTTCAACTTCTTTTTCTATGAGCCACTCGGGGATTTTGATGGCATGGCCATGAGTGTCCTGGAGTACTATTATCGCATGTGTCAGGCGCCGGATGAGTTGGCTCAGCATATTGTGAGAGAGTTGGTTAAACGATTCCATGACAAATGGTTGATGAAGGTCGAGGTAGCTGAAGTGGAGCCTCGCTTGACCCAGACAACCGATATACCCTACTCCCAGCCTCTGCCCACACAACAAACTCTGAGCGCCACTCAGCTGCAGCAGAAACCAACGCAGCTGCCTGTTTATTTGGTCTCGCGATTTGTCTTTTGCATCGGCTACATGACCATCAAGGAAATGATCTTCCTGGATATATATGTGTACAATAACATGAAATATCGTGAGGAATTGTCGGCTC
Source organism: Lordiphosa stackelbergi (assembly GCA_018904235.1). Lineage (NCBI taxonomy): Eukaryota > Metazoa > Arthropoda > Insecta > Diptera > Drosophilidae > Lordiphosa > Lordiphosa stackelbergi. Next base: position 72,542 of record JAEIFU010000814.1, on the reverse strand, counting down.
TGGAGGAGAAGAAAAATAAAAAAGATGCGATAAATCATCTGCGACGTCAGACATTGAACGTCTCGGCCATGGAGGTGAGGAAACGATTATCTGGTGTGGCTGCCGAACCACAACAAGAGCCTGATGAGGATCTGGTGGGTGCCACCGCCGAGGATAATATAGCTGAGGAAATAAACGCCCTGTGCGAGGACATGCTGCTTTACGATCCGCAGGCCTTGCTGTCACGCATTGTTCCCATTATCATTGATATTGCCAAGCGACCCGGTGAGTATCGGGACCAACGGCTACAGCAGGCAGCTACCCTAGCTCTGGCCCGCCTCATGACTGTCTCGTCTAAATTCTGCGAATCCAATATGTCGTTTTTAATGAATATTTTGGGGTTGACCCAGAACATTAAAATCAAATGTAATTCCGTGGTGGGTCTGTCGGATCTAACCTTCCGTTTTCCCAACATTATCGAACCCTGGACGGGTCATTTCTATTCGCAACTCCACGAAGAGAATACCGAACTGCGCTTGACTGCGGTTAAAATGCTCTCCCATTTGATTTTGCACGAAATGATACGCGTCAAGGGACAAATTGCGGACATGGCCCTGTGCATTATAGATGAGCATGAAGAGATTCGAAATATCACACAGCAGTTCTTCAAGGAAATCGCCAATAAGTCGAATATTCTTTACAATGTTTTGCCCGACATCATCTCGAAGCTGGGTGACATCAATTTGCATCTGGATGAGGATAAATACCGCACTATTATGAAATACATTTTGGGTCTCATTCAAAAGGATCGTCAAATCGAAACACTTGTGGAGAAACTATGCATGCGCTTCCCCGTGACCCGCGTGGAACGTCAGTGGCGTGATATAGCCTACTGCCTAAGCTTACTGTCCTACAATGAACGCTCCATCAAAAAACTCATTGACAATGTACAGCAGTTCCGCGATAAGGTGCAAGTGGATGAGGTCTATCAATCGTTCAAGCTAATCATTAATAATACCTCAAAGTTGGCCAAACCCGAACTCAAAGCCATTGTCACCGAATTCGAGACACGCCTCGATGAATGCCTGCAAGTTCAGGATGGCTCTGCCCCGGCCCCAACCCCAACGGAGCTAAACAAGACCAAGTCGGCTCGTAAAACTAAACCCAGCAAAGCAAAAACTGCTGGACGAAATGCTGGCCAGCGACGTGGACGAAATGCTCGTCCGCAGACAAGCTCCGAAGAAGATGCCAGCTCTTCGTCTAATAGCGACGAGCCAGCTGCTAGAGCAAGGCGTCCAGCCGGTGCAAAACCGAACCGAAAACAGCAAATTTCCTCTGATGAAGAGGAGGTGCCGGAACAGCCTACCCCTCGCAGTAAAAGCGCCAGAGGAAAGCGCAAATAATCAATTTTAAATGTAATTATAATTAATGTATTTTCTTAAAAGGAAATTTAGTTTATTTAATATATTAAGGATCAGTGAACATGAAGAAAAAAGCGCAAATAATAAATTTTAAATTTAATTATAATAAATGTATTTTAGTTCTTAAGATATATAAATGGAAAGTGTTTATTATAGTTTATTTAATATATTAAGGATCAGTTAACATGAATATTTGAATGCAAGTACAACAAACAGCAAATTTCCGTTTGATGAAGAGGAGGTGCCAGAACAGCCTACACCTCGCAGTAAAAGCGGCAGAAGAAAGCGCAAATAATAAATTTTAAAAGTAATTATAATTAATGTATTTTAGTTCTCAAGATATATAAATGGAGTGTTTATTAAAGTTTATTTAATATATTAAAAATCAGTGAACATGAAGAAAAAAGCGCAAATAATAAATTTTAAATTTAATTATAATAAATGTATTTTAATTAATAATATATTAAGGATCAGTGAACATGAATATGTGAATGCAAGTACAACAAACAGCAAATTTCCTTTTTTAGTTCTGTATTTTAGTTCTTAATATAAATTAAATATAAATAAAACAAAAAACCATTGACTATCCAAGGGTGTTGACAATCTGATGCACATGCGTTGCCCTTCGCCTAAAAATTCCCTTTTATATGTGCGTGTGTGTGTGAATTACTTAAGCCGCTGCTGCTGCTTTTGTGGCATTTTCGCAGATTTTCTTTTTGTTGAAAATTTCTTTTATATTCTAAAAGATCATTTAATTGTAATCCCTTTTCGGGGAAGCGAATCCCAAGGCAAAGAAACGATGATTTCTGTGGCCCTAGACTGAATTGTGGGCGTAGTACTTGGCTTTTGACATAAGGAAATTTCATTTTAACAAAATTATTCTTTGATTTTGAATGAAGCAGTGGAGCGAATGACTTTTGCTTGTTGTGCTTATTCAATAACAACTTATAGAGAGCGATCCGACCGAGCGCTGGCACATTAATAGTCAGCAGATGAGAAAAAAAATTTAAGGCTCAGCGAAAACGGTCGTTTTTTTTTTGTGTTTGGCTTCAGTGACTCAGAAGTCCAAACGAACGCCTCACTCGCACAAACACGCATACAAATGCAAAAGACCTTTATTTTCTTCGCTCGAGTTCAAACGGATTGAGCAGAGCAAAAGGGAAACAATAAAATTGGTTTTTCTCTGAGCGCAGACCGATTTATTCAAGAGAATACGTAAACGGTTCATCTCTGACTCTTTGCGCAAAGGGTCCGTATATAACAGTTATTTTTGGACAACGAAAAACGCTCATCAGTTATTTGCGAGCTCCGCTAACCATAAATTCTTGGCTATGGTACGGCTAAAGAACAGTAGCAGCGACACCAGGCTCACAGCTGAGGCAGTACTCCTCGCCAACAGGAGAGACGCACTCAGGAAGGATGACGCGGCCAATCCTGAGATCCAGTCCCTGAGTGAGGAGATAACGAAGCTAGTCAACCAACATCTCAAAAATAAATGGTTGCAAAGGCTTGAGGAGCTTGATAAGGGTTCCAAGAAGCTCTGGAGCACAATCAAGCAACTTACGAATCCCCGCAAAAACGACTTGGTCACAGTCTCGTTTGGAAGCAAAACACCACCTGATGCCACAAAATGTGCAACTGCTTTTAACAGGCAGTTCATTGCGCACCCCAAACGCCCAGACCAAAATAAGAGAAGGGTTGACCGCAAGATCCGCAGTCTCCGCATTACTGAAGAACCGGTGTCCTTCAGCACCGAGGAAACGGAACTGGCCATCAAATGTGCCAAACCCTCCAAGGCCATCGGGCCCGACGGGCTAGCGACCATCATGCTAAGGCACCTTGGGCCGCTGGGCATCAGATTCCTGACGCACATCTTCAACCTGTGTCTCAGGACTCTTGACATTCCCAGCATCTGGAAGACCGGAAAGATTATCCCAGTCCTAAAGGTCGGTAAACCAGCGGACCAAGGCCCGTCCTATCGGCCAATCACCCTTCTCTCTCCGGTGATTAAAATCCTAGAGTCCTTGCTGCTGCCCCATCTCAAAAAACACCTCCCACCCGCATCTCACCAACACGGCTTCAGATCGGGCCACAGCACTACCACGGCACTCTGTGAGCTTACCACCACAATAGCCTCCGGTCTCAACAGTACCCGCCCTCATGAGAGATCCATTGTTGTGGCTCTGGACCTCTCCATGGCCTTTGACATGGTTAGCCACGCCACTCTCCTCCAGGACCTGCTCAATAGCAGCCTCCCCAACCAACTCACCAGGTGGATGGCCAACTACCTATCGGGTAGACAAGCCCATGTCGACTTCCGTGGGAAGCAGTCAAAGACAAGACTCATCAAGCAGGGAGTACCCCAAGGCGGTGTTCTGTCTCCCTTGCTCTTTAACACATACGTGTCTGGAATCCCTCCCCCCACCCCCCAAAGGGAAGTGACACCCAATGGAGGAATCTCCAACTCGCGCAGAACGCCGCCCTGCGTGTAGCCACGGGTTGTCATGTCATGGCACATCCCGATCACCTCCACCAGGAGACGGATGTCCTGCCTGTCCGCCTACACAACAAACTCCTCACCCAACAACACCTAATCGGATGCCACGATGAACACCACCCTAACCACTCCTGCATCTCACAACGCATGTCCAGGCGACCACGTGCTGTGAGATTTGACCTCAGAAAGGAGCTCACATCCGCCCAGCGATACCTAGGGGAAGGCCCATACTCCACCACCGATTGCGCAGAGGCAAAACAACTGGCACACACCACCATCGTAGCTGAGGCCATCACAACCTACCAACCAAATGTAGTTCTAGGGGGCAGACCCCCCATCGACCCGTCGGAACTCTTGCTCCCACGAATCGCAAGGACCTCACTGGCTCAGCTACGGTCCGGGAAGTCCAAGCTACTAAATAGCTACAATAAACCCGGATCCGAATGCCCTAAATGTGGCCTCACTCCCCACGACACCAGACATCTGTTCGAGTGCCCTCGCAACCCCACATCCCTAGTACCTCTAGACCTGTGGTCCCACCCAGTCGAGGTTGCCTCTTTCCTGGGCCTGGCCCCGACTAGCTCTACATCTCCTTAAATTTTACCCTCTATCTATTCTTTCATTTTCCTCCTTCTCGTACATATCTTTCCAGACGCCGCTACAACAACAACTACAACACCTGGCCCATCTTAGAGCGTACCACCGCCAGAGGAAAATAGTTGTACGCAAGGAAATTAGGGCTGGTTGAACTCAGTAGTTCAAAATAAACACGATTTTAGTTCGGTTCGTTTGTTTACGCTTACTACATTACAAGGTGGGTTCCGAATTTTCAAAAAAAAATTCTGATGTTAAATAAGTCGGATATTCAGGCGTCGTTTATTTGTTTCTGATAGTCTGATAGACCATCAATAGAAGGTGTAAAACCTATTTACTTAGTCCTCTAAGCTGAATAACGAATGAAAAAATAGGGCTTAATATAAAGTTTGATTAAGGTGGCGACACTCGACCAATTGCAGAATATACAGAATAATGAGCACAACAAACAGTAGGAAACTCGCGCAGTTCCAAGAACATCTTCAAATAAAATATTAAGTCTTGTGAGAATCGCAGTTGATGTACAGAAACAGTTGCTTTGCCTATCTTGAGGTGAAGCCATTGCGGTATCCTGAACTTTTTGATGAAGAGGATGATGTTCGGCGCCTCGTTCGCATTAATACTGAGTTTGGACCTTCGGCCACTCAGGTATCTGTGTTTTTATTTAGGACGTTTCTGCCTTACTGCTTTAAAAGGTCCTCCACCACTAGGTTCCAGATAGATAAAAGACAGAGTCGGTCTACAACTCAAAACTCCAACTCCACAAGTTTACGGCTGAGTCGCTTTTAGATGGTCCTTAACGCTTTTGTGGTCACAATGTTGAATGCGCTGGAGATGTCCGGAATTCGAATTGAATATCTTTATAGAATTGAATAGCTTTATAGTTTTATGAGCCAAGAATATTTTATATATGTTTGATGAACTTTAATTTTGTATCAATAATGTAACCACAATGGTTTGGCTTTAGACCTCGAGCCGTCTAAAATCCCCATCCCTTTAACAAAGAATGTTCTGTACCTCATTGGGTCTGAAATATACCCAAGCCGTCTTAGATCAAGTATTTCGGTATTCAGAAAATCGTACTTGAAATATCAATTTTGCACTGAAATCAAGTATTTTCGTAATTACCGCACTATAAACACGATTGAACTATTTTCATGTACAAAGTTCTTGAGGATTATTCTGAGTATACCGATTTCCCTTTTGTGTAGGGACATTTGGGCTAATATACTAATCCGAGTGTGGTTTTCTTTGTGTTTGCACTTGCTTTTTATGGACCTGTACAAAGGTTCTGTTCATAGGTTTCTTCACAACATAAATTTGGAAAAATAATTTGGTCTAATAATATTCGGTACTAATTAACCGAAATTTCATTCTAATAAGCATTCCATTCTTGAATTTCATAAAGTTTTCCGTCAAAAAACTGGAATTGATCAAAACCGACACCCGAACAGTTCCCTCAAAAATGTAGTCATTTCGGAAAACGTTCAACATACATACAAAAGCAAAAATCTTTTACACATTTGCACTGTGGGCCAGAAATCTAATTTTTTGGAAAAACTATCATTTGTCCAAGAGAATAGCTAGGAAGTTGACTTTTTTACGAAATGTTCTTAAAATATAGAACTTAAAGCGCACAATTTAGGAAGCAAAAACAAATTTGTTTTCCAGTTTGTTCCGGTTCTGGTGCGTACCGAAACTTATGTTTCTGTAAAAGGTTCTGTTTTGGTTCCAATATTATTTCGGTGTACCGATACGTACCGGTACGTACCCTTAAAAGAAAGATCGGCCATTGGATTTGCGTCCATCGAATTTTTAAGCGATGACAAAATAGTTACACTTAAAAAAAAAAACAAACGTTTTACGCTTGCTTTCCCTTCTCAAAGGCAAAAGTGTAAACTTTGTCGAGTTTTCATCTTCTCTATTTTGAGAACGTTTCTCAGGAAAAATCAAAATGCTTGATGCCATTATACTGTTTGGGGAAAATAATAATCTTTTTGAATTGTCCTGTTTCTTTGCATACAACCCACAGTACCAGTTCTTTTTGGGTTTTTGGCTCAATCGAACCGGGACCAAAATCGAAACTTTAAAATTTTTAATTTCCCAACTCTGGACCCCTTCTGCTTTGTTGAATGGCAAATCATATCCGTTGATTGATTTACATAGCAGCTGCTGTACGCTCTTCATTTTAAAGTCCAGGCACATTTTTAAGCCCTGGTAGGGAACTTATGAATGATAACTATAATGAATGAGGTTAATAGCATCGTTAGCTGAAAGCTTCCTTACCCAAAAATATGTATTATTTGTTACCAAAAAATATTTCAACGATATCAGAAGTCATGAACCAAACTTCAAAACAAAACCTTAGGTTCGATATATAAAGGAACCGGTTCGAGAAGCGAACCTAACACTTTTCAAGGGGTTTGAACCTCCGCATACTGGGCGAAACAGTCGATTTAGCGGAAGAAATTGCAAAAGAAGCAAAGTACTTTTTTGTTAATGACATTAAAATGAGGATGTAAGAATATAGGATGCAACATTTTCACAGACTGGTTTCGCATTTTCCTATATCACAATACAAACGGTTTTGGCAAGTCAAACTCTGAACCAAAATACGTAAAAGTTTACCGAAACTAAGTCTAGTTGTTGCTCAGAACCGAAACTGTACCGGTACAACGCTTAGTTTCTTTTTCGGATCCAAGAATATCGGATCTCGGATACCGGTATACAAGAAATTTAAAATATCAGTTCCGGTTCCTGTTTTGGTTCTGAGTTTTAATCAGTTCCTTTCGGTATACGGGTTCCGCTTCTGGTTCCAGTTTGATTCCCTGATTTTAAATGTTATTAGAAACGGTACAAGATGAACTGAAATCAAGATGTTGCGTTCTCAAAGTGAGAACACTGTTCTAAAAATGGGAAAAACATTTCTTCCACTTTTTTGATAAAGTTTTTGCTTATTTTGAGTCCAATCTTCTCAATCTTTTCTCTGTGTATACGATATAGTAAACCGATCAGGCCGGTTCGATGAAGAAAAAAAAGATTTAACAATAAAGGTGTTAATTGTCGCTGTTCTGTACTGTCTTAGATGTGGTCTCATTGGTTACAGACTCCAAACCTGTAATCCGCCCTCTGATTTATGCATTTTCCCATCAATTATCCTGTCGTGTTTAATATAACAAACACTTTAAGACCCTCTAATTAAATTAACAGAGCAAAAAGCAGCCGCCGCCAGATAAAAAAGAAGTCAAAATATTATGTAACCAAATACTCAAGCATCAATCTCAATCAGAGACAGCGAGTCACCGCCCCAGACACGTGTGTGCTGCCCGGGCAACGAGGGGGCGAAGGGCGACAACGTCTGCAATATGTAACTACAGTATCAATAAACAAATCAAGGCGATAGCCCTGGCAGCAGCAGCCAGTCAGACAGCATCCACCCTCAGCGACCTGGTCTTGGACCGACTGCTCGGGGGTTGCCAAGCGCCGCCCCCGTTGCCAAGGGGTGTTAAGACTTTGGCACCACCACAAAGACCATTAACATGCTCATTACATGGGACGCGACACGCACGCGCCTTGCAGACGTCGCGCAAGAGCAACAAGACGGAGGAGGAGGTGGAGGAGTAGGATGCGGCTGGGCCATTAGCATTAGCCAGGCTTACCTGTCGCCGCGGATTAGTGTTTGTTGTGGTCAGTTACTGTTGTTAATGAGCGTGGACGGGGCGTTATCGTGGCCTTAAATTCTCAGGTAGTTTTCTTTCAGTTATTGTTTTGACAAACGACTTTCCCGGATGGAGTTGGTAATAAAATTGAACGGCAAACTTTAAAAAGTTTTTAATTTTTGTCTGATACTTAAGCCCTTTTGGCTGATATCAGAAAACGTCGGTTTAGGGTACTATATATCCAGCTGAGCTGTAATTTAATAAATAATTTTAGATTGATTCACGGATCAATAACAACCTGGTTGAAAAAAGCAATAAATGAAATTAAGAAAGAAATTCAGAATTAAATCTGAATGAAAGCATGGATGATTGTTTTATGTCGATTTATAATTCTTTTGAAGCAATTATATAGAATTTAATTTTGAGCCCTGAGCCCTGAACCCTGAGCCCTAAGCCCTAATTTGAAAAGGCTGGTATTGTTATATGGCTGTCATGAATTTATCACAGACAGAGCCCACTACTTCATAACCTATTCTTCTTCTTAAAATTTTTCACTATCTGTCTAAAATGGATACCAAAATTATCTAACTATACGTAGAGTAAAGTCGTGCAAATGGGTGTAACATGCAGAAGGAAACATTTCTGATTATATATAATATATATATATATGGTTTCTGTATCAGCATAGGATTGTCCTGGGCATCTATTGTCTGTACGCAGATCAAGTTTGTTTCAAATTTTCCCAAGACTACTCTCGTCCCACTATAGGAAAATTTCCCATTTATTTTGCATAAACTCATTTTTCCAAAAGTGCTTAAAACTTAATATTTTTTCCTCATTTGGTCACAGTACATCAGTCAATGTTACATACCACGAATTTTGACTTAACAGAGCTCTGTTAACTGAGCAGTTGTTAAGTGTGTGTTTTTCTGCTGCAAATTGCAATTTTTTAGGGCTCAAACTTTTTTTCTCCAATGCATTCTTGCTTGCCAAGTGGAAAAATACGACGAGTTCATCTCCCAAAGAAACAGTTTTTTTTGAGACTTTCAGACATCTGAAAGATCAGGAGGAATTTACAAACTGCTGATTTATCAATATCACAAAAAGGATCCGAAATATAATGTCACACCCAATCAATAACCCTTTGCGATCTACCGCCGACGATACTTGGGCATCAATTTTGGATCATTCGTGATCCAAAAATATAACATTGTGCAGTTGGAGATCCCGGCACTTTTTTTTTTTAATTTGCGTTCAAAAATATGTTTCTGATTACTTGTTGATAAATTTAGCAATTTTATATAACACAGTGGAACACTCTAAATAGCCTGGGAATGGGATCAATAAATTGTGAAACTAGAGGCATCAGGTAGCAACACCTCACACCCAATTTTTCTTGATCACGTCAAGTTCGCGTTTAATGGGCACATTTATACTAGCAGCACAAAATTTTGGAAATTTCACCAAAGATGAAGGGAATCACCACAATTGTTATACAAAATTCCCGCCTCCAATGGACAAGCGTTTAGTACCCCGCCCATACAGGTGAAACTTATAGAATGGAATCAATAGAAAATCACTCGAAAGAATTTTTTAAGATTTTAGATTTATTTAGACCATTCTGACCATTTAAATGTGTCCTTAAGAAATGGTAACATGCATCGACAAACCGCGATAGTGGGTACCACATTTGACAGCAGAGTAAACTTGAGATCAAAATAGATCGAACTGTGTTTTCATAAATAATTTTTTTTTATACCCATCTCTAGAGTGCAAAATCATGCTTAGTTTTAAGTTTTTAATTAGTGCCTGAAATTTGGGAAAATTTCCAACAGATTCAAATGTTGAATAACTCCCACAAGTTTTAAGATATCGATCTGAAATTTAAAACTTAAAAATATGAGACCACTTGTAATTCTCAAAGTTTGAAATTCCCCTAGATGAATTATTTTTTATCATATATAACGCGCAAAGAAAATTTTGTGATGAAATATGTTTTTAGTTAAATCAAAGAGCAAAGAACAAAATGGCATTCTAAAACCAAATATGATTGTTATATTTACTACTACTATGCGGGTTTTCCGGAGTGTATGCAAACCACTCGAGAATTTGGACTGATTCGGTTTACAACAAAATTTAATAAAAATATTGCTTATATTATTTATGGGTAAAGTCACCGGTTGTGGACACGCTCCGGTTGTGGACACCCCAGTCTATTTTTTGACAGGTAACAGTACACATAATCTGAGCCAATACCGAAGTGTAAACACGCATTTGGTTTCTTGCTGTGAGCAAATAAAAAAAATCGTGAAAATTTTTCCGAGTTGCTATTTTTTTAAATTTTCGCATTGCGTTAAATCGAAGCAAAACATTGAAAAGAGGTGAGTATTATACTTTGTGATTTAGTGCATTAAGTGTACGTTGTGATGTGATATCAAGTTTCATTGAAATGTTTGTGTCGTGTAAATTTGCTGAACAAAATTAAAATGGCTACCATTTCCAAGAATGGACACACTTTTGCACCGGTTGTGGACACCCTCGTTTTTTGTGTTTAAAGCGTGTGTTTGGCCATAAAACTGTCAAATATCGTTGTTTATGTTAGTGTAACATATTTTAACAGCATTTTTGTGAACACCAAAAAAATCGTCCGATTCAACAAAAATCTATTTTAATGGGCTGGTCGATGCCATTGGCAATGCCTCATCGATAAGAAGGCCGTCAAAGCTACAGCCAAGGAATATCGGCTTCCTCGAACCACTTTGATCCGGTATTTGGAGAAAGTCGGAGCAAATTTTGCATATGTTTCGATATTTGGCGAGAAGAAGAGGTGTTAACCTCCCCCGAACCATCTACTTTACGAGCGTCTTCTGCTAGCCGCTTATCACTGTTGGATGAAATTGGGCCGGTGCAAGAAACTTCTCTGAAAAAGCCATCGAATCGCGGTCGCAAGCCAATGCAAACCACTGTGCTAACTTCTCCGGAAAGCGTCGAGGATTTGCGCGAAAGGGCAAAAAAATCAGCTGAGCGCGCAGCCAAGCGTGATTCTGTGTCGCACCCGAAGAAGACCCCCAGAAACGTGGCCGGCCAGGAAAACGACAGCCACCAGCCAAGCCGTCAGCCAAACGCGATGCCAAGAAGAAGGCGTCTTCGTCATCGAAAGAAGACGAAGATGTCGACTTCTGTTTGATTTGTTTAGCGCTCTTGCCAAAAAAACTGACCGCTGCAAATTCGATCCATTGCGATGTTCGCGATCGTCCTGTGCATTTGAAGTACGCTGGCATGACGGCCAACTATTTCACATGCAAAAATTGCATTTCGGAATAATTTTTTTCATTTTGCCACTCCATTTTTTTTTTTTGCCACTGAAGGCCAAATAAATAAACGTTCTTTTTCATCAATTCATGGCCATTTTACTTCATATTTTTCCATTTCTAGCGATTTTAGAAGGGGTGTCCACAACCGGGTACAAAAATAATTTTGGCCAAAAATCATCACTTCATATCTATGGCTCATTTGTCTAGAACAATAGGTTACTTCAGAGGAAAGTGCTAGAGTCTCTAGCTTTACAATGATGTTCATATCACCGCATAAAGTTGACTTGGAAAAAAGTTATTAGTGAAAAACGCAAGTGTGCCCACAACCGGAGACTCTCCCCTATATAATTCGTTCCATTTATTAGTGGTCAATTCTAACCGAACCATAAGTAATAAAATTGATTTTGAGATCTTGTTTTCAAGATATCGCGGAAAAACCATTTTGCAGTTTATTTGGCTTTTAAAAAATTATGGAGGTTACACCGAGCAACAATATCTGTATTTATGAGCTCTATGCGACAGTATACATACTAAGGTCGCCTAAAAAAAGCAATGGAGCATCGTCAGCAAACCCAAAAGCGCCTAAATTGGCCTTTGAAGAGAAATTTTCATCAAATTATAGCAAATTTTTCAAACTTAATCGCCTTTACTTTAGCATGTAGCCCAATGGTTCTTCTAATTTCACAAATTTTTTTGCATATAAATCTTGTCGATGGACAAAGTTACAGGCGGTTAATCCCGAAAAAATGAATTAAATTTTATGGCAGGATAACTAGATTGATACACAAAAAGTGTATAGGAAATATTAAAAGACTACTTGATTTAACATAGACCTTACATTAATTGTCATGCAAATGTACAATAACATTCAATCAGTACTAGATTAAAACAATTTTCCACAAAGTTCATATTTGCTTAATATCAAACAACCTCTCAAGAAACATTAAAATTTTATGAATTAGGCTACAAATGGGCCAAACGAGTACCGCAATTACTATAATCTACGGAGTAAGCTCCTTGTGACTATTACGATTTTCCAAACTTCAACAAATGCCTGGCGGAAAGAGATTTCAGTAAAGACTCTATCTGTGAAACGAATGTATTTGTCGAGGAAATTGACCATTCTTATTATTTGGAGGAATGAGCAATGAATGCAAGGTAGTGCAAAAACTCCCTCCATTTCGCAAGCGAGTAACTTTGTGAGTCTGTCACGACATTTGACGAGATAAGTCATAAGTTGGAAGTTCGAATTTTTAGTTTTACTTTGAATTAAGTGGTTACATACAGTTAAGTGGCCCGAAAATAAAAACCGATTTTCAAGAATTGTTCATAGAAAGACCTTTTAATTGAATTATGTAAACAAATTTTCACAAATTAAGGTAATTTTTTTGTTTTCAATGATGGCGTCTTTATACTTTCCAGTTATGAATATTATCTGTTTCAACACAATTATGGAGAGTTTGATCAAAATCGGATAAATATATCGTATAGCTGCCATATAACAAACTCCAAGGGTATATAAACTTGAACTTCGGTTGAACCCAAGGTTTCTTCCCCCTATTTTTTTTCCTATTTTATTTTGACAGTGGACTGACTCACTTGGCCCATTTAAAGCCCAATTCATAAAATTGAATGTTTCTCGAGACGTTGTTTGATATAAAGCAAATATGAATTTTGTGGCAAGTTGTTTTAATCTAGTACTGATCGAATGTTATTGAATACATTTGCATGACAATTAATGTAAGGTCTATGTTAGATCAAGTAGTCTTTTAATATTTCCTATACACTTTTTGTGTATCAATCTAGTTATCCTGCCATAAAATTTAATTCATTTTTTCGGGATTAACCGCCTGTAACTTTGTCCATCGACAAGATTTATATGCAAAAAAATTTGTGAAATTAGAAGAACCATTGGGCTACATGCTAAAGTGGTTTTAATTAAAATTCAACCACCCCAAATGGCTGTTACCGGCGATTAAGTTTGAAAAATTTGCTATAATTTGATGAAAATTTCTCTTCAAAGGCCAATTTAGGCGCTTTTGGGTTTGCTGATGATGCTCCATTGATTTTTTTAGGCGACCTTAGTATGTATACTGTCGCATAGAGCTCATAAATACAGATATTGTTGCTCGGTGTAACCTCCATAATTTTTTAAAAGCCAAAAAACTGCAAAATGGTTTTTCCGCGATATCTTGAAAACAAGAGCTGATGGAGAAAAACCGAGACCAGTTTTGGAATCAGTGCACAAAACGGGATCAGAATTTAATACAAATAGGGCTGGACCTCACAAAAGTGGTCATTTTGTTGGCCTGTGTAATAGATATTTTTGGAAAGTTCATTTTATTCAGGTGAATATGTAAATGAATTAGATATATTTTTCTCTGTATAGGTACACATGGGCATTCCCACAGAAGAGTCCACCGAGACCAAATAAATTCAAAGTTAACTTTAAACCCACTTCCGTTTTTTGCTTCGTTTGTGTACAAATATAACGTCATGTCAGTTTGGAAATGACCATTTCTAGATACATATTTTGTGTACCTTTTACTTTGCCTCGGTATTTTCAAAATCGAGTATCTTTTACCTTACCTAGGTCCAAATTTGCATTTACCCTATCATAAAGTTAGGGATATGATTCCTTTGGGAGTACCTTTCCAGTGCTTAGAAGGTAACACCCACTCATCTCCGCCACACATCAACACACATTATGCTGTATATTTTTAGATTTTTTTTAATATATTTTTTGAAAAATCATAATTATATTTTTAATTGTACATGGAAAATAATTTAAATTGTTAACAAAAATGTGTTTAAATGTATAATTTTTAAATATTTATATTTATATAAATTGTTTGCACATTTCGATTTGATTTGCATATACAATTGAGGGTGATCCCAACAATTGCTCTATCAACTAAAGCCTAGCTATTTACACAGATTTCTTGATGCGGGTTTTTGTTGGTTTTTCGAATATTAATTTAATTTTTCTTTGTTTTTTTTTTTCTTTTGGGGGCTTGTGCTTTGTCTCTCTGTATCTCTCGCGCGTTTCTTAGGTGACTGAAAAAATGCTAAATTAGGCGCAAAGTGTTTGATTAAATATTGCAGGATTCAAAAGTAAAAGCTTTCCGACTGCTGCGTTTGCTGGTGATGATGATGCTGTTGACTGCGCTGCCGTAGCCCTGTGGCTGGCCACTCGTACTCTAAGTTGTTGTTGTTGTTGTTGCAGCTGCTGCTGCTTGCAGCAGCCGCCTCCAACTAGAATCATAAGTGCTGATACTCGCCCATATCATACATGGCGGGCATAGGCATGGCTCCCATTACACTATGCAGATGAGAGTAGGCAACGGCAGCGGATAGGGGTGGCATTTGCATTTGTGTTGCAGTTGCAGCGGTGCTGCTGCCTTTGCTATTACTAACAGCAGCAACAGCAGCAGCAGCGGCAATATGTTGCTGATGTTGCTGATGATGTTGCAAACTTGATTCGCTAGATATATGTTGCTGAAGTTGTTGCTGCTGTTGTTGTTGTTGCTGCTGCTGATGTAGGCCATTGTTAGTGTTGCTGTTGGGTGATTGCTGCTGCTGTTGTTGTTGTGCGCTTTGACTGGGCAACATGTTGCCTTCCATTTCTGAATCGCTGGATGAATCCAAGTGTTGTTTGTCCGTCGAGCCGCTGGAAAGAAAGAAGAGAAGTAATATTATTTCATAATTTGTGATAGGAAAGAAAAAGAATCACAACTCAAAACTTAAGATTTCATACTAGGCAGAATCGAGTTTACGTTCGCTTTTTTCTCCCAATTATGATTTGATTTTGATAGGAATTAAAATTTCAAAAATAATTTAGCTACTTTCGATTTTTTAATAATCATTTTCTTATTCTTTTGAAGTTTCCCAGACACCTGTCACTACTCACATTTCACATAGACTCTACCTACACCCTTCCCACCCTCGTCAAATGTAGAAATTAATTGCAAATTATGCCAACACCCTCTGCCCCCACAGTGCTTGTCAAACTGTGATGCTTGGAACTGTCCGCAGCATTTATATTTAAAATGTGTCAATTGTTGCAACTAATTTACGACTGTCAACAACAAACAGACACACGCACACATGCATATACACAACCATAATTTATTTATAAACAAATGACAAATGGCAATTGAAAATGAAAACCGGAAGGAAATTGTCTGCTTCTCTCATTTCTATAAATGGTTTCATGTTCTTTGAGGTGTCAGGCCAAATGGATATAGCAACAGCTAGATAAAGAGCAAAACAGAGATGGAGAGAGAAAGAGAGAGAGATGACATTCCCCAGAGTCAGGCATCTGATTTCATTTTTAGTTATTTGAGTCGTCTTGGTCCCTTCTCCCCCCATTTGCACACCTCTTGGTAAAAGTTAAGTAGCTTGACTTTTATTATTTGTGGCTGATTCTGTAAATGACTTTCAAGTGTCCCCACCACTTGAGGGTTAATTTTATACACCACTTGGGAATTGTTAGACCCATTTGTTAATGGCTAATTCGTAGGCCGGATAACAAGCTTATAACGCACAGTTGAAATCCAAAGTGTTAATCTTAATGCAGAGAGAAGGACAACCAGGAGCAGGAGCTCAATCGGCCAAACCAGTTTGTAACGCACAGACAAAAAAAAAATACATCGAAAATTGATGACAATGACAATAAACAACTTGTAGGATAAGATTGTAAACGGATTTGGGGAAGTGTGAATACTCTGACAAGAGAATTTTGAACGTTACTCCAACCACAATTTATTAATGTAAACGTAAAACGGAATGAAATAATCTTAAAATTATACACTAGAAAATATGTGTACATTCTTTTAGGTATCTGCCTTACGCTTATTAAAGCGAATCTATCAGTACACAGAGAAAAAAACTTAAAGTTCATATTGATATTCAAACAAGTGAGAAAGTCGGCCAAGTCCGACTATAACAAACTCTGTAACTGGAGTAGGAGCTGAATGCAGTGCTTCTGCTGCGCTCATCTCTAAGGGGCCGCGCACAAATACAGCTGAAAGGTTAACTGAACGCAGAGCCGAAAGCTTTACTGACAACAGAATTTGATTCAGCACATCTGCAATTTTGAAGGTGCGCACACATGTGGCTGATCTGAGCTTTTAGCTTATACATTTTATTCTCGCTAGCAACGTGGTATATCCTCGATTGCGAAAATTAAAAATTTTAACTGTTAAAGAGACATTTTACGAATTTCTTCATTTATAAATTTATTGTGACAAGGTATTTTATTTCAGGAAAAACTAAAGTATTGCTACATATAGTTTCCACATCTAAGGCACCAATGATTTGTAAAAATATTGATTTGGTGTGCTCCCGCAGACGATCTCCTAAAGGTCTTAAAAAATAGATGTTTTTGGTGACTTTGAAAATTTACTTGACAAGTCAGTCTTTTTAAATATGCGAGTGACTTAGAAGAACGGTCCACCTGGACCAAAAAATTAAAAGTGGTTAAAAACTCTATTAGGCCTGTTCCCGTTTTCGATTCCGATAAAAGCATGCGGAATCGAAATCGTTAAGTGTAAATGCTTTTAACTTTAAAACCCTATTTACCTTTATTCGACCCTCTTGATGACAAAAAGATTGGCTCCAATTCTTCAATTGTTTCTAAGAAATCACAGTTCTTACCAATTCCGATCAATCGAATTCGGAAACGGGAACAGGCCTATATATTTTATCGTATTTTCAAAGGGAAACAATTAACTAATGTTAGCCAATCTTACATTTACTCATAACCCATTTGGAGATATTCGGTTTCACGGCTGTGCTAACGCAATTTTTCCCATTTTGACATTAAAATCTTTTTGATGGTTTACAAAAATGCATAAGAAACCATGAGAAACTATGTAAATGCAATTAACTGTAATTTTTAAGTTTTGGCATAGCAAAATCCAAATAAATATATCGATGGAAAATACTGTCCCGTGCGAAGATGCTTGAGCTTAAATTTTGAAACGACTATAAATTAAACAACATTGTAAAATTAACCACATTAAAATATTGCCTCAGGATTCGCTGAAATCGACTTTTGAATGGTTGCCCGTGCGAATGTGATGTTTTTTTTGCCATTATCTTGAAAACAAAAATGTGCGCAAAATTAATCATTGCACCAATTGTAGGACTATTGAATGTAAGCCTATGGTGAAAATAAAAATTTTATTTTGCTTTTTTTTTAATTTAAATGCGTACGATTGTCCCGGTCGAAGTCATGGAATGCCCATATATAAATTGGAGATCGCATTTTTAAGTTTTATTCGTCACAATTCTATTGAAATAATTTTTAGCCCTCAAAGGTGGGCTAAGTGCAATTTCTCTTCATAAGATTGCTTTAAATATCAGCGAGCAGAAATAAAAAAGCATGTTTGTTTATTCAAACAAAGCTGAACTTACGGCTGAATTAAAATGTTCAAGTAAGCTCATAGTGTGCGCACTTCCATGCACGTAGAGTGTTTGTTTTGCGGAAGGGATAAGCTCTGCCTAAAGTTCGGCCGTCAGTTCATGTTTCAGCTGTATGTGTGCGCGGCCCCTAAGTGTCTCTCTCTCTCTGGGAGGGAGGGTGATTCACTTATTTGCTCATAACTTGAGAACCGCTCACCCGATATTTATCATTTCTTCGGCAAATCGATACATATGGATAATTACTAACTATCTTTCGAAGGAGCAAACCATTTATCTACACAACATGAGCTTTTTTTCGAATTGCGGGGCGGGAGGGGGTGTGGCAAAAATTAAACATTAAAGTTGATTTGCCTGTAAGTATAAGAAGCATTTGTCCCATTCATATCAAACCTCTATCTCTTACCATCTCTGAGATTTGTTTGTTCATACGGACGGACGGACGGACGGACGGACGGACAGACAAATGGACAGACGGACATGGCTATATCGACTTGGCTGTTGTTGCTGAGGATTGAGGTCAACATTTTAAAAATTTTGTTAAATTTGGGGGGGGGGGTTTTTAAAATTTTATTCGGGGAAAGTTAGGGGTAAAAAGAAAAGTCTAGAAAATTCTCTTCGAAAATTATAAATATAAATTCTTTCGATAGACCGCGATTTAAATTCCCGGCAGAAGGACATGTGGTATCTTTATGGCCGCCATTTTTTTCCGAAATTCAATTTGTCATTTAATTGATTTTAATGTGCAAACTCCCGCCGTATTGCTCTTGTATTTGCTGTGCTGGGGAATGCCAATTGCAAATTCGCATAGTCTCGCTGGCAAAAAAAAAAAAAGTTACCAAAAACCGAATGCTAATATTTTATGCATATTTTGTGGGCATTAAAAATTAAATTAAACAAGCAAATGCATTTTGTATTTTCTGCGCATTTTATTTATTGCTTTTTACACAACGACCCCGCCCCCGGGGACATGGGACTCAGTGCCTGTGCTCCTTAAAACCATGCAATGAAAGCTGCAACAAATACATATGAACACATACTCATCCGTATACACATTTTATTGTAAATGCCGTACAAAATGTTGTAAAAACAATTTCAAAGTTTCGTCATCGCTCATCCCCAATGCTTGGTGGGTAGTCAGTACTCACACACACACACACATAAGTATGGTATGTATGTGTGTGTGTATATTTTAGGGTCCACCAGATATTTGTTGATTTATTCAAATAAAAATAATAGTTCCCTACATACATCACTTTCCAAAAGTTGTTCATATAAAAATCCAAAGCATTGTAAAAGCAACCCCCCCAAAGCACTCAGCAGATAATATGAATTTCGTACAATTTGATAAAAAAGCGAGCTGAACCAATGCGGAACTAGAACTTAATAGCTGAATGTTGTAAAAGTTGTTTGATAATTTGATTACGGAGAAGAAGGAACATGACAGAATTTAAAACAAATTATTTTTACTACACTACAAGCTTTGATGAAGTATTCTTTCATTTCATTTTACAGTTGTCATAGAAGGCAGGCAAATCGATTCTTAGCCAGATTAAACCGAACCATACCGATTTTTAAGATTGATAGATCGAGCCGAAAAAAGTGAAATAAACTTGATCTGCCTGGAAGTTTTGGGAGTTTATTTTTGTAAAACTATGTTACAAAGTGGACTTGACGTTCGTTTGTCAACGGTTTTGCCGTGTGCACCAATGGGTTTTTTGCCTGCTTAACACAGAGGTGCCCACAGCCAGCTTACGGCCACGTAGATGCCAATACAAAAGAAACAAATTTGTCTGATGCAACAACGCCCACAATAAATAGAAAGAGAAATCAATGATACAAGGTAGTGCAAAAGAAATTTTCCAGAGCGCATGCGCACTGACGTCTTTTAAATTTTTTAATTTTATTTTGATTTTAAATTGTTCGCTTGTAGTTAAAATCATTTTAAATTTTGTTTGTAAAATCACAAAATGAAATGTTCCATACCTTGCTGCAAAAATAATTATCATAAGAAAATTAAGGAAAACTATCAACCAATTTTTTTAAATCAAACCAAGATCAGAATTTGCAAAGGCAATGGATGGAATCTTGCAATTTAAAAGCTCCTCCAAAAGCATGTTGGCAAGTTTGTGCTGAACATTTCAATAAAAGGAATTAAGTGGACAGTGAGGTTCAGTTGAGGGCTCAGTGTACGTAAGCAGAGCAAACCGAAAATAGGGTTGAGAATTATTTACCAGCTATGTTCAAAATTAAATGGTCGACAAAATTTTATTTTATTAAATCTTCATGTTAAGATGAACTAATCATAATATGTTGATTATTTCCGGATTTTTTGGAACGCTTGATCTTGACCAGTCTACCTACCCCTGGGGCCCACTTTTAGTCCAACTCATACAAAAATTAAGAAAATTTGCCAATTTTTCGGGAAGTTTGATCTAACCATTTACGCGTCCACAATTGCCATCTATCAAATCTTAATGATTCCCAAAACTCATGAAATTTTGCAATTTTAATTGCCATCTAAGCTTAAATGGGAATTTTTGAAATCTCATAATAAGCTTCATAATAATCTTAGAGTCTTAGATCGAGAGATTAAAAATCCACACAAGAAGTTTGGAAATTACGCGATTATTTTGGACTGTTCAATCAACGCCTCTTATTTACCAACGCCTGCGCTGTCGTAAATATTCAAATGAAAATTTGACAAATTTCGCGGTTTTTGGTCTAGACCTGTAATAGATGCGTCTTTAATTGACATTTATTTAATCTACATAATCATCTAAGGTACAATGAAAATTTTGAAAATTTCTCGATTTTTTTGACCATTGGATCTAAACCTTTTATTTTCCGACTCCTACTCTTGAAATAAATTTCCAAATTTCGCGGTTTTTTCGACCATTTAAATAAAAGTTATATAGCCTATGTTCAAGTCCAGTTAATGAACTATCTGAGTGCCATATTTCATCCGAATCAGTTAAGCCATTTGTGCCAGATTGAGTAGCAAACATTCAAACATACAAACATACAAACATACAAACATAAAAACTTACAATCATACAATCATACAAACATACAAACATGCAAACATACATTTATAGTATTAGTAAGATAAGGGGAACAAAGTTCTTGTGGCTAAAATAATATTGCCCAGATTAACATACATATAAAGCCTAGGCGTACGCGGGAAAATATATCTAATGAACCAACAATTTTTTTAAAGCAAAACCAGGGGAAGGCTATCTTTATACAATTACATTATGTAGCAGAGACGGTTCTAATCGATTTGGATGAAGTGAAACCACTGAAGTGAGTTTTGTGAATGAAGAAAGGTCAGACAATTCGATTATAGAAATTCAGCGCTCAAAGTAAGAACTGAAAGTAATCCAATAGATTTGAGCTAAGCCGTTTATCTACAAAACATAGTGTTTTGACTAACAGGAAAATTCAGAAAAACAAAATAAAAAGACTTGTAGCTGACAATACAATCTTAAGAAAAACGTTAAGCTGAAAAAAGAAAATCTATAGACCAACTTCAACTTAAATTTTTGAATGGTAATAAATCTACAAAAATATGCATTTGTTCCTCCAAATCATATTTAAAGATTTTTGTACGTATTTTGGAGTTGAAGGGCAATTTTACTTCCTAGCCGGGATTATCCTTATATGTACAAAACCGGCTATCTCTATAGACAAAACAACACCGAATGCGCGGCGCGCCTGTGGTCACCCCTGTTCACGGTTCAAGAAATGCGCTGGATTTCGGTAGATTTCCAGTAAAAGTAAATAAAGCTGCACAAAGCTCTTCATTCCAAAAATGTGATGGGAAATTGAATTAGTCGGGACTTACAATTATTAAATCTTCGTTTGTAGAAGAGAGGGTGTAGAGGAGAAAGTGTTACCACTACACCTTCTTTCCAACAAGCCAGAGCTTTTTGATAAACTTCATAAAGTTTGCTTCACTGTGTAAATCCCGACTTATTTACCTCATTTTGGCGTTGCGTGTGTGGGTTTAGCCACCCGAGGCGCTCTCATTTCGAATTTGTTTGTAGTTGCAAGTATAAGAAGTATGTCCCATAAAACTTAAACCTCTATCTGTTACTGTCTCAAAATCTGTTTGTCTACACGATAATGACAAAGCCACAGAAACGAGAGCGTAAGTTAAAGTCGGCTCTTCGCGACTTCGATATACCCGTTACTTATGAAACATGTTTAACAGTGTTCCTGTTCCTTACTTCGTGACCATCCAAAAAGTATGCAACATTTTTTAGGGTGGGAGGGGGTAGTGGGGGCTGTGGTTCACTTTTTGCTCATAACTTGAGAACCGCTCATCCGATCTTTATCATTTTTTCGGCAAATCGATTTATTTTGCTAATTACTAACTATCTCTAGAAGGTACAAATTGTCTATCTTTAAAACTGTAGGAGATATAACGTTTTTCCAAATTTGCGGGGGATAACAAACTTGATCTGCGTGCAGATAAAATACATTTGTCCCATACATGTCAAACCTTCTATCTCTTACCATCTCTGAGATCTAGGTGTTCATACAGACAGACGGACAGACGGACTGACGGACAGACGGACAAGTCTATATCGTCTCGGCTGTTGATGCTGATCAAGAATATACATACTTATTATGGTCGGAAATGATTCCTTCTGCCTTTACATACATTTGCACGACTTTAGTATACCCTTTTTACTCTACGAGTAACGGGTTTAAAAATGTTGTCGGAAATGCAAACTATTCTTTGGTTAAATGCTCCAACCCATAATAGTAGGTTGAATTTATCGTCAATGATAGCACAATAGATTTCATTTTACCATTGCACTGTGGGCCGAATCGCCAAATAATTGGCATAAAGTTTACTGTTGCAGATATCGAGCCTAAAATTCTAAATATTAAAACCAACATCAGACGCGTGCATACGTGGATTCTATAACAAAAGTTTTGAAAACTGTAAATAAAAGTTAAAATTTAAATTAAAAATAATTTGCAGTAATTTAAAGTCAAATTTCGTACATTCCCTTAGATGGCCAAATATCCAGTTTGTATTAGCGGTAGAGTTGCTATCCATTAGTCCAGCAGCGTTGCATGACAGAGTTCCAGCTCATCTTGAAGTTAAATGGTTAATAGTTAAATGAAATATAGGGACAACACGAAACAACACACTTTAATGAAACATATTGAACATTATCAAAAAATGCTTCCATTTATACATTCTGCATGAACTGGCCTTCAATATAAATAATTTACAATAAATTAATGTGCAAATTTATACGACGTGCAAGTCCACAAAGTTAACTAAAAGTTGACGCCAATTTTCTCGCAACAATTCCTTCACTCAAAATCTGACTTTGATAATCGATAACAATTTCAGGGTTGCGAAACAATCGAAAATATTATTCAATTCTTTGTTTATTGACTAAGTAAGGTGTATATTAAAAATGAGTTTTGTTTCTATGAAATATTCTACTTTATGCCAAATAATCGGCTTTTGGGCCCAATGTGCGTTGATTGCAGTAAACTCATATGTGCAACACAGTATCAAATATCATATCAATATCAAATATCACGTACTAATTTTAAAAAACATCGAAATACACATTTAAAATTTCACCACACATGCAAATTCACTCACTAGTATTCTGTTAAAAATTTTTTTTAACGAGCTCTTCACAAATGGCATATTTTTATCATGCACTTGAATAGGGACAAACGTGATTTCATCATTCGAGCAAAAACTTGACGAGAATCTTTACGTTGGGTATTAAGTGGTTGATTTTTTTTTAGTTTTAATCTTCTAAGATATTCAGCTTTATGGATAACTCGCCGTACCGTATCGATACTTGCGTTTAATTGTAATTTTAAATGATTTTTTGAAGTTAAACGGTGTAAATATTAAGCTTTTTGAACAATTCGCTGCTCTGCTGTACGTGAAAATGTTTTTTTGGTGCGGTCTTTCATGTTATTCTCATAATTTGATGGGTTTTCAAGAAAATTGCATACAACACTTTAGCTTATTTCAATTTTTTTCAGCAATTTGCCTGTATATAAGATTTCACTCCTTTTAAGCCATTATTTTGGCCTTTTTCGACATCAGTTAGTGCTTTACATCCACAATAGTTTTTTTTCTATTTAAAACGTTTATATGTTGACAAAAGATCAACTTTATTGCGCGGAGTATTACTCAGAATGATGAAATCATGTTTGTCCCTATTCAAGTGCATGATAAAAATATGCCATTTTTTGAAGAGCACGTTAAAAAAAAATTTAGGGTTTGTAATATGAAGTTAATTATTTCCCTGCATCAAGTCCGGGTTTCAGTGTGATCTTAGCTATGTCCTAACGGAATCGAAATTTGTTTAATTTCAAAGGAATTCAATGTCTTTGTGCACCAGCACAAATCGATGACAAAAAAATCGATGGTTCCAGTTGGATTCTTATGCTGATCGAATGAGATGTGCAATCATGATTGCTAATTTTTGTGATTGTGAGGGATAAAGAAAACAAAAATATTTAAGCTGTTTCTTAAAATTAAAAATATAAATTTGACGCAAACTATTTTCACCTGCAAATTAATTTAAGCACATAAGCTAATCAAATATTTTTTTGATGGATTATGTTTGTATGATTTTTGATATTGGATGCATGCTAATGAATACAGGCAATGTATGTATATAAATCAATTTATTGTACATACACTTAACATATATCGAATCCAAACACTACCATAACTAACCATTCTGGTTTCCATCTGGTTTACTTTACATTGAATTGTAATTTCCCTGCCCAGTTCATAAACGCTGCCGGCCAAAAGTTTATTTACCCACCATGCCGGCTAAATGGTAAAATTCGGTGCTTGGACCAAATTAAACATTTATTGTGTCGGCATTTCATGCGTGTGTGTGTGCGTGGCTGGAAGCATTACATGGCTAAATTAAACACTCTGAATATTTGCACATAAATAAATATGTTGTCAGTTAATTACAAATTGCATTGAGCGTACATTTTGTTTGGCTTATTAGCGAGCTGCTAATTTGATTTGATTTCATTTGCATTTTGTTCAGAGTTGGTCGTGCGCTGGGACTTGGTTAGTTGGGCAGCTCTGCTGGCGTTGATTTGGATCAATTTTTAGTGCAAATATGCGGACATTTTTACAGAATATTTACGATAACATATTTTTTTTGCTCTGCGTGCGCGTGCAGTACATTTTTTCCCCTGTATCTCTCTGCGCTGCGTACGTGCGGCGCCTGATGGCAAAAACGCTCAGCCGTATCTATGGAGCACCACCCATCGCCCAACTGATATTCTCCATTGCACCAAACTGAAAGCCAGAGGCCGCCCACACACCTTTTTGGAGGTGAACGTGAACTTTGCACAGTAACTGGAATGACCATAGCAGTTTCTCACGCTCAAAATATGGTTTTTGCTGTTGTCTGTGATGTTGTAAACTGCCAGCAAAATTGCCCGTTTATGGGCGCCAGAAGGTTTTCAAAGCGCTAAATTTTGAGAGTTTTTGTAGTAGTTACATGGCGAGCGCCTGGTTGCCTTTTGGTTTGGTGTTGCCTGCTGCTGCTGTTGTTGACGTTGTTGTTGCGGCGCATGCGCCACAGTTTTGGGCGAGTGTGTCAAGGTGGCCACCACCAGCACATTGGCAAATGCAACTTGAACTGCAACTGGCCGTGCATTTGGCTAATACTGACACTCACTAACGGCCTTTTTTGGGCATTTTCCATTTGGGTTTTCATATTTTACACTGACAGTTTAATTAATGGGCGCTAATTTAAGTTAAATTCATTTAGCGGTGTCGCCCAAGCGGATGGGAGTGCTTATGTACTTACTTTGTTGTTATTTAGGTTCTATTATCAGTTTTAAGATAGACCAGTACAAGCTAATGTTGACGCATCGAAATTGGCCCAGTCCAAAGTAAATTTTAATTTGGAAGTACTTAATAATCGACTCAATTCCCATACGTTTCGGGTCGTTTTTGTACCAAAAGCGATTTGTAGAACACATGGGATTATCACAGTTCATTTTGACAGTTCATTTGAGAGCAGAAATTTTTTATATAGATGATCGATTCCGAAAAACTTTGGTCTAATTTTATTTATTCGTCTAGCCGCTTTAACGTTCAAATATTTTGTTACCATAAGCTAAGATGCAAGCGGGGAGAAGGAAAAGTCCGTTCACAGTTTGGTTCATATCACAGTTCAAGTACCTAGCCTGTTGTGAGTTAACGGTTTACTGTTGGCATTTTTCGAAATTTTTAGGATTTACTTTTGACTTTTCACGTTTGTATTTCACTGCTTGCACTGCTTGTTTGCTTGGATAAAAATCTAAGTATTCATTAATATTGTTGTTGTTTACGCGATCAGGTTGTTAAATACCTTCAATAACTCTTTTCCTCTGAATGTGAATGAAAACGAAAGCCTTAAATTATGCATATTTTTATATACTAGCTGAAGCCGCCGCGACTAAGTTTTGAAAAAATCGTAGTAAGTTGAAAAAATTGTATAGCTCTTTCTAAATCTGTTAAAAAGCAAATTTCTTTTTAATATTATTGGCATCATTACCTTAATTTTTTAGACAGTTTCGAATTTACGGCTGGTTAAAATAAATCAATCTGGGGAAAGAGGATTAAGGTAGGCGTAGAAAATGCAGTGGTCCGTACTCATATGAAATTCTATCCCGTCCCGTCTTAGGGACACAACCAATTTTTCCAG
Source organism: Lordiphosa stackelbergi (assembly GCA_018904235.1). Taxonomy (NCBI): domain Eukaryota; kingdom Metazoa; phylum Arthropoda; class Insecta; order Diptera; family Drosophilidae; genus Lordiphosa; species Lordiphosa stackelbergi. Next base: position 45,929 of record JAEIFU010000814.1, on the reverse strand, counting down.
AATTACAAATTATTCCCTTTCTGTCTTGTAAATGCTGTAGTAGACTATTCGTCTTCCGAAGGACCACGTAGTTAATTTAGGGTCAAGCGACATTTTTTTTATAAGTACGCACCTATATACATTTCTTTACTATTAGATCTCCAGGATAAGCGATCTGGCTGTGGGCCTAAGCGCCTAAAAATTAATAACAATATTTCGCAATGAAATGTGTGTTTGAAGGAGAAAAATGAACAAGCATATCTTGCTTGACTCTTTTTGACTATTATAAAGTGAGATATGATTTAAAATGTTAAAGCATCTACCGAAAAAATTCATATTTCAAAAACGGAGACATGAAAAAAATTTAATATCGATTTTTAAGAGAAGGAGCTGTACAGCCAATTTTACATTTACATTTCAAACTACACTGAAAAGTGAAGTGTCAGTAGAAATGGGTCTATTGGGCTGTAAACTAGTGTAATTCGTTTACAACATTTACAACAAGCAATTTTAAGCAGACTGCTCACGATTTGTGTGCCATCACTTTTTCTATAATATCGTTTAGATCACGTACCACCTCTAACAAAAGAGGGACCAGCTTTATAATATTTTAACTTTTTATACTCTGTACCGAAGGTACATAGAGTATATTAAGTTTGTGCAAAAGTATGTAACAGGGAGAAGGAATCATTTCCGACCCTATAAAGTATATATATTCTTGATCAGCATCAACAGCCGAGTCGATATAGCCATGTCCGTCTGTCCGTCTGTCCGTCTGTCTGTCCGTCTGTCTGTCCGTCCGTATGAACAAACAGATCTCAGAGATGGTAAGAGATAGAGGTTTGACATGTATGGGACAAATGCTTCTTATACTTGCAGGCAGATCAAGTTTATTTTCAATTTTTGCCACGCCCCCTCCCGCCCCCACAATTTTGAAAAAACGTCATATCTCCCACAGTTTTGTAGATAGATGATTTGTACCTTCTAGAGATAGTTAGTCATTAGGAATATGTATCGATTTGCCAAAGAAATGATAAAGATCGGACGAGCGGTTCTCAAGTTATGAGCAAATAAGTGAATCTGAATCACTCCCGGCCACCCCCGCCACCCACCACCCACCCTTTCACAACCAACGCCGCACAATCTTAGAGAGAGAGAGGGAGAGGGAGAGAGAGAGAGAGAGAGAGAGAGAGAGAGAGAGAGAGAGAGAGAGAGAGAGAGAGAGAGAGGTACAGAGTATATTATAGTCGGGCTTGACCGACTTTCTCGATCAACATATTGTTAAAGATATCGATGTTTTTTGTATGTGTTATAAGATTCAATTCAATTGGATCAGACTATTCTTCACTCTCAATCTAATAGTTTACAACCAGAAATGTATCGGTCGCTAAAACTGTAACTGGTTGCACGTCCTATCCAAATCCATCTGTTGAAGTCGTCCATTTTACACAGGCATGTCATAGGAATGTGACAATTGTCCCCGGCAGCAGCCATTTGCAACCAGTTTAATGACAGATGGCATAGGTGTAAGAGAATTGTCCCTCCAGCAGCCATTTTCAACCAGATAAATACCAGTTGACCCTTGTGCGTTCCTTATGACAGTCTGTTTATATCGCTGCCCAGTATAATGGTAGTATATCGACATCTGCCGGTCAACTCACTCATTTCCGACTCGTTTGCAACCAGCTTAATTACAATTTAATGACAACTACCTCAAATTAGTATTTTAAACGAGAATTTCTTTGGAAGCTAATATTTGTTGTTGCCCAACTCACCCGAAATTAGACATTTTGCTACCAGTTTAGTTGTACATGTATTCCAACTAGGTGTATGACAGTATTTTTTTGTTACTAGTTGACAATTTCACTGCAGGGTATCGAAACAGCTTAGTCCACAGCAGTCCACAACAACTTTTTTTGGCGTTCTCTCCTATTTCGCGGTGAAATTTTCAAATTTTCTTACTCAGTGCGCGCCTGCATAACTAAACAAAGGTCAACGCCAGCGGTGGGCAGCCTCCTAGCCCTTTTTACCCGCGCAACCCGGCCCGTTATTTTTCTAATTCCACGACGCAATTGATATTACAACAAACACACGCTGCATTGCGTTGATCGAAAGCAAATGACAAAAAAATTAATATTGTTGTACCGTTTCCGTTGCTGCCCACCGCGGGTCTACGCCAAATCACAGATTTGTAGGATAAGCACTTTTGGCTTTGGGTTGATAATATGTCAGTCTGTCATTCAGTCGGTCGTACAGATTTATATATATAGGTAGGCAATTTTATTTCAAAATAAGTGACCCACGTGAACATTTTTTCCTGTGTCAAAACCCTCTTGACATACTGTTAGTGCTTTGTAAATTCAAATTATTGTGTTGGTGACAACTCTGATTGCTAACGATGTACCTAAACTCGCTGTTGAATAAATCGGTTTCGAAACCGAGTTGAATAAGTGGAAATTGGGAACAGCGAAACGTAAAATCTTCGGAGTTCGGAACAGGCCTCATATGTAGGCTTCACTTAGTGAAAAAAAAAAAAAGCTTCTGTAAAGAACTTGTACAAATACTATGTATTCGCTTGGAATACAGTTGGCCTGCTTGAAATTATTTTGTCTCAATTAATATTTTCGCACACATTATGTTTTGCAATCAATTTGAACAGCTATAAAAACTTGTGGTGTTTCTATACAAATTCTAACCCGACATCGGTGCGTGTGAGTAATATTTAGAAATTGAAAACATAGTTTTGCAAAATTTGACATTGAGCACTTAATATTTGTAAACTCCTCTCGGTTCGCGTCGCGTATCTGCGCTATCTCGTCATTGTCCTAATTCTGCCAAACAGTTTGCCTTAAAACGCGCGCACACACTTGGATCTTGCGACAAAGAGCGGGCTTCACTCTATCTCTGTTTGCCTCTCTCTCGCTGTTATTGTGCTCTTCATTGCCTGCGACGCAAATACCGTTCTTTTTCTTCGTTTTGCTTTCTGTGTGTGTGTATTTCGCATAAACTTTTTGCTGTGTGCGTGAGTGTTTATTTAATAATTCGCTTCTGCAGTTGTTGTTGTTGTTGCTGGCCTGCCTTTTCTTGATTATGCGAGTGTGAGTGAGCGACGACGACGAACATTATTGCGTGTCGCTGCCGTTTGCTGCGCAGCTGCCGTCGCAGTCGCCTCAGTTCAGTTCCTTTCTAAGCGGCATGCGGTGTAATTCTCTAATCGGTCTAAAATTTTGCATTGTCTTTGCGCGTATTTGTTGTTGTAAATGCTAAAAGAGAAAGAGAGGTGTGTGTACGTATGTGCGAGTGGGTGTTGAAAAGTGAAGTTGTCACGGTGACGCTGGTTAATTGGTGGCTCATGTAATAACTCAAAGCTCCGATGACGTGTGAAACCGAATCGAATCGTACCATAACAAGATAATAATGCGTATTTATAGCGTCTAATCAATCGTGATTGATTATCGCATAGCCGACCGATCGACTGGACTTGGTTTACAACAAACGATCGCCTCAGCACTCGCGAATTCGTAGATAACCGTTTATAGATGATTATTGATGTACAAAAAGAAGGGTCAAATGATTAAGAGATGGCGTAATATCAATAGTGACACAAGCCCGAAGACGAATGCAGAAATATCGACCATAAATAATGCAATCAATACACTCAAAATTGACGCTGGTATTTCCGTGGTCTGTGTCACAACGGGACTTATACGTAGAGGCAAACTTTATACAGTTTTTAGGAAAGAGTTGTGGTGTCGCTTCTCCTTCTACCCCTCTCTTCCAAGAGTTTTTTTTTATAAAACTTCTTAAGTTTTTCTTCACCGTGTATATACCGACTTTTTAACTTAAATTCGTTGGTGGACGGTCGGACAAATGCAGAGTTAAGTCTGCAAAAGCGTTATTGAAATTAATGGAAAACTACAAGGATTAAGATTAAGATTTTTAAACGCTGATCATAAACTTAACCAAAATTAACCGGAACAACATAAATTATGGGGCGTTTAAAATTGGAAGAATTCCACTATAAATATCAATGGTGTTTTGTAGTAGTTTGTATCTATCATAATCAACCGGTTCTACTGAATGCGTCCAATTGTATCGCTCAAAAACTTACAACACTATTGATAGAACATCTGGAGGAAAGATTTTGATATTTTTGGCTAGGCAATAAGTCCTTAAAATGAAATAAGGCCCCAAATTTGGGGTGTTATTTCATATGAAATAATACCCCAATTTAAATTATGAAATAAGGCCCCACTGAAATGAAATAAGGCCCCAAAAATAAATGAAAAAAGGCCCCAAATTTGGGGTGTTATTTCATATGAAATAATACCCCAATTTCAAAAATGAAATAGCACCCCAATTTTTCTGAATATTTTTTAATTTGGATTTTTTAGTAAAAAATAGTGAAATTTGATACAAAAAAATCGCGCGATTTTTTATACACTTGAAAAGTGTATTATAATTTTGCCCAGAAGTGTGCAACGCATAGAAGGAATCATCTCCGACCACATAAAGTATATATATTCTTGATCAGCATGACGAGCTGAGTCGATTAAGCTTTGTCCGTCCGTCTGTCCGTCCGTCCGTCTGTCTGTTTCTACGCGAACTAGTCCCTCAGTTTTGGAGCTATCGAGCTGAAACTTTGCATAGAGTCTTCTTTTTTCTGCACGCTGCTAATATGTCGGAACCGACCGGATCGGATGACTACTTCTTGTAGCTGCCATACAAATGTTCGGTCGGAAAATGGATTTTAGTGAGAAAAACTGTTTTGCTCTCAATATTACTGCTCTCAAACACGGTCATGGGTAATATGTAATGTTTTTAAGCTGATCTGCGAAGTTTGGTCGAAGTCGCTAACCGTTGAGACAAGCTATTTCAAGTGTATCAAAACTTCGGTACAGACGAAGTTAGCTTTCTTTCTTTTTGCCTTTCTCGTTTTTGTACAAATTTGCGCTTAAATAGAATTTTTTTTTTTAAATAAATAATGAAAATTTGATACAAAAAAATCGCGCGATTTTTTTGTTTCAAATTTTCGCCTGCGGCGCTAAGATTGAACATTTTTTTTTTGTATTATAAATTAAATTCAAGTTGTAAAACATTTTCTGTTCTTTTACGTAAAACAGTCCAGTCCTGCGTATTCCAACAATTTTTCTGCACTCCATAATTTAAACTTTCATTTTTATGTCTACTTCGCACAATGCAAATCACTAAACTGATCAACATACTCCATAGTTTATCACTGAACTATTTTTAAAACATTACTTTTGCACACCTTTACAAAAATTCTGCGCATCAAATACTTAGTCCAAGAATACCAGCAAATAAGAAAATTAAGCGTTATTAAAGTTCTTGAATTTTTTTTTCATATTTTAGGAAAAATAAGAAAAATTAAATAGATCCCAAAAAATCATATTAAAAATTGGCGTCTAATTTCTTTATAAAAATGAAATAAGGCCCCAAAAAATTAGCTTTGGGGCCTTATTTCATTTCTTATGTTGGGGACTTATTTCATTTTGAATTTTTTTTTAGGAAATAATGCCCCAAAAAAATGAAATAACACCCCAAATTTGAGAAAAATCGTTGTTTTTGTTTTCCATATAAATTTTTGGGGCCTTATTTCATTTTTTTTTTTTTTTTTTTGGGGCCTTATTTCGCTAATAAATTATCGAAATATTGATATTTTTGCCAAAAATGAAGAATATCATTATCGAATATTTTTCGGAGGCGATATATCGGATATCGAATATTTTTTGGTGATATTTTTCGGGGATATTTTTGTTTTAGCCTTCAGTCACAATGCTGCGAATAACTGTTTCTTGTGCTCTGGACATGTAAGGCACAATGTTTTGTTATTAACTGTAAACTGTGCAAAAAGTTGTAAGGACCATGGCAACTCAACAAACATAAAGGCGCACTTAATCGCACAGCATGGAGATGCTTGGCTGAAATGCAGCTAATTTTTAAAAACAGTAAAGAATAACATGATTGCAGCATGACGACTATCGTCAAACAGTGGCAGCCGCATATAGATGCTGCACACAAATTGTTCTCCATTTAAACACAAGTGTGCGACATCTGAAGATGTAGTTTTTGAAGGATCGGTCTTCGCTGATCACAATACTGCCATGATATCTCAACAACCACCAGGACAGGAGAATATATTATTGGAGTACAATTGAAATTTGCCGTTGTTTGCCCTGGAGCAGGACCCTATAATGTTCTGGATTGCAGGGAAAGACGCATTGCCAGTGCTTTCTAACTGCGCATTGTCATATCTTATTACACCGGGAAGCTCCGTGCCATCGGAACGACTGGCATCGGCTATAAAAAGTGTGGTTTCTGACACCAGAAGCCGAATGACCGATGAGCACATAACTCAACGCGTCACCCTTAAATCTTTGTCTAACGATTATTGGTAAAATCAGAAGTTTTTAAGTTTTAAAGATTTAACTGAATAAGTTTTTTTTATGCTTTGTAGTTCGAATGCTCTTTAAAAGTTGATGAATTAAAAAAAGGAATTTCGTTCCATAAATTCCATAAAATTAAATTGAATGAAAAAAGTTTTAGAACTTCTTATGTTATATATGAAATAAAAAAATAAAGATCTTTTGTTAATTTAATAAATATACATTAAATCTATATTTTTGCGCAGTCAGATTGTAGTTTTATGACGCGTCAAATGACGCCTCAATTACCTTAATAGACCTGTTCATTGTTAAGGTCCGGGTTTTTATTGAAAAATGTCGAAAACATCGATAATATCGATGTTTTTGACACCAAAATATTTATATCGAAATGATACCTTTTCAATATCGTCAAAAATATCGATATAGATATTTTTGAAATTTTCGACAACCCTAGATTTAAGAGTCTGGGGGCTTGTCGACATTAACTTATGATTTGAAAAAAATTCACATAATTATTTCTAGAGCGTTTAAATCTGAGTGTGTTCGCGTCCGTAAGTTGGCTGTGAGCACCGTGATTCGAGTGGTTTGCTGTCTTGATGGAAATAAATGTCCTCCAGTCCTAATTCATCAAATTGATGGAGAAGAAAGTTGCTGAGCAAGTGCGGTGTAACTGAGACTCGACTCTTTATACTCTGTACCAGTGGCGTGGTGTGTGGTTATGACGCCCAGGGCGGAAGTCGACTTAGCCTCCCCTCCCCCTTGAATCGTTATACATTTCAAACTTCTTTCTAAAATATAGTTATTCTTATTTTTTGCATTAAAAACTTATCTGTAACATAAGGGGACGAACGCAGGATTTTGATTAGGGTTGACAAAGACTTAAATTGTTCGAGGGGTATTATTTTGATTAAGTTGCTATCATAGAAATCATTAAGTAATATTGGAAAAAAAAATTCTTTAACTGTGGGTTATATAAGAAGGATGCGCCGCAGGTCTACCTAGAATAATAAATTTGAAGATATTCCGTTTCACTGCCGTGCTAGCCCAATTTTTCCCATTTTGACATTAATTTTGCTTATTTTACAAAGGATGCATAAGAAACCGTGACAAACTATGGCAATGCCATTAACTGTAAGTTTTTACTTCGCATTATAGCAGAAACCACATATGTAAACATAATGATGGAAAAAATGTCACGTATCGGCAGAGATAAATATTTTTTTACAAAAAATGTACTTAAGATTTTTAAATCAAATAATATACATTTCAAACAACTATTCATTCATAAGATATTAAGATTATTTGGGTTTAGTTATTGTGTTAGGTTTCGCTAAACTTTGTCTTTATATAGCTGCTCGCGAAAACCACTTCTGTTTATGTCACGTTGTTTCATTATTTTGGAAACCGAATTTCACTTGCTAACACTAATTAATGTGCTTGCTAAAAGCTATATTATAAAGGGTGATTTTTAAGAGCTATATGAAAGTTTTTCAAAAAAAAAACACGGTCCATATAATTTAATGTTTGAAGATTATTTCATGCAAATGTTGACCGTGACTGCGCCTCAAATGGTCCATCCGCTTAGTCCAAAAAAAAAACTTCAACCCTTCCGCCAACCCCGGTATCTCAGCTGTATTTTGAAAGGCTTCACACCGAAATCCTTCCGCAAAATTTTCCACGCTGTTGAGTAACAGGCCACTAACGGCGAGGAATCGATAATTGATGGTCATCATTAGCACTGGCCGATACAGCTGCGATATTTTCTTCAGTTCGCACTCTACGTAAGCGTGTTGGTGGTTTAATGTCCAACAATGTAAATTTGGTGCGAAATTTAGTCACAATAGCCCGAATAGCCGCTTCAGTGGGTCGATTAAACTGACCCTAAAATGGAAGAAGCGCGCAATGAACTTTCTTAGCAGAGCACGCATTTGGATAATACAATTCAATAATTTGCAAGCGTTGTTCGTTTGTAAGACAATTCATGGTTCAATTATAGACCAAACTGAAGATGTTTGACAGTAAAACAAAACAGGAAACGTGCGTGAGCTGTTCAAACCAGTGTTGCCAAAATGATAATAGAGAAATGATAGAGCCTGCCTAAAAAAGTTCTACGATTTTCAATCAAAAAGGTCACTTAAACAATCACTTTGTGATAAAATGCGTGGGCACGACGCAGTTGTTAGAAACTAAACCTAAAATAGTTTCATTAAAAAACAACACCCCCGTTTGATTGCTTTGGGCAATTCAAACAATTGGCGCCTGGGTTAGTTAAATGCGGGAAAGGATTTCCCCCACTAACATCAGAAGGGCCGATTTCGGGATATACACAACACTCAAAGCCTCAGTGTTTTTGGCATTTGCTGCTGATGTCGGTTTTTGCTAAGAGCTTGCCTTTGGGATTCGCAAGCATTCATAGCAATTCTGTCATGAGGCAACCTTTGCCAACACGTTAAGGACAGGCGCAGACAGCTGAAGATTGAATTGGTATTCATGAAATAGCGTTATACTGTCAACCAGCCTCCTTTGTAGTGTTGTGCTCTACGATTTTCAATCAAAAAGGTCACTAAAACAATCACTTTGTGACAAAATAATAGCTAAAAAATCACCCTTTACAGTAAAAATCGAGTTCGAAATTCGTTTTATTTTGACTATTTTTCATTTTCAATATGTACGATGGTCTCGGGTTCGACAGAATGGAAATGCCCATATAATGATTCGATTTTTCGGTTTTTGGTTGACCTTTCTGTGGAAATACCCATATATAAAAACTGTTCTTTTGCAGCAGTCTTCGTTTTCGTTTTGAAGCATCTTCAAAACTCCGCTCGCACTTACTCCATGTAGTGTGTTTCATGAAGTATTTATTTTTGTTTTTATACCCTGTACCCATTAAAAATGGGCAAAAGGGGATCATGAAGTTGTGCAAAGGTATGTAACAGTGAGAAGGAAATATTTCCGACCCTATCTTTATATATAAATCTGTACGCCCGACTGACTGACATAGTGACTGATTATGAACGCGCAGCCTAAACGGCTTATCCTACAGGTTTGAAATTCGGCATAGACCTTCGTTTAGTTATGCAGGCGCGCACTAAGAAAGAAAAATTTGAAAAAATTACACCCGGAAAGCGTCGGAAAAGTTTGTAAGGAAAACTTTTATTTTTCAACCGATTGACTTGAAACTTGTTTTGTAAGCATAGTACGCAAAATGATTCGACACGTGTTTTCCCGATTTCGGAAAATCCGCCCACGAGGAAGAAAATGCATGCAAAAAACTATTTTACATCCGATTGGCTTGAAGCTCGGTTTGTAAGGACAGAATACGAAATAGTTTTAAATGTGATTTTCCGATGTTGGAAAACTTGACCCAACGGTCTGAAAATTCCCGGAAAAGTCAGCATGAAATAAAATATTTTTCATCCGATTGGCTTGAAATTTGGTTTGTAAGGGTAGAATACGAAATAATTTGAAATGTGATTTTTCAATGTCGGAAAATTCGCCCTCATGCGGGAAAATTCCCGGAAAATTCTGCATGAAAAATACTATTTTTCACCCGATTGACTTAAAACTCGGTTTGTAAGGTCAAAATGAGAATTCATTTGTGTTTTCATTTTCCGATGTTGGAAATACCGCCGGAATGCCCACTGGGAAGTGGATGGGATGTGGGTGGCAAGTTGTTTTGGAAGTGGGTGGGATATGGGCGGGAAGTGGGTGGGATGTGGTTGGAATGTATGTGGGAGTGGGTGGGAAGTAGATGGGAAGTGGGTGGTATGTGGGTGGAAACTGTTTGGAAAGTTTGTGGGAATTGGGTGGAGAGTGGGTGGGATGTGGATGGGAAGTAGGTGTGCATTGGATCTATACCGTTGAAGGCGCAGCGAAGCGCGACGGGTTATTGCTAGTAAAGTATATATATTCTCGATCAGCATGAACAGCCGAGTCCATTTAGCCATGTCCGTCTGTCCATCCGTCCGTCTGTCTGTATGAACGCGTCGATCTCAGAGACTATAAGAGATAAAGACCAAAAATTTTGCATGATCATAGGTGTATACGATATACCCTGATCGAGTTTGTTTTAGATTTGCAAAATTTCCCCCCTCCCCCGTTAAACCGCAAAAAACTGTCAGAGCCGCAAATTTTAAGTTACAACATCATGGCTTAGCATATTTTATCTTTGGCCGTATATTTATCTATTCTGAAAAGCGCAGAATGATTCGATCAAAAACAACAAAGTTATTCGCTAAACAAATGTGTGTGCGTGTTTGAGTATGTTTGAAGTCGGGCTACTCGACTGCAACATTCTTACTTGTTGTACTCCGATTTATTGCATTGCAACCTTTTTTTTCTTTTTCTGTTATTTAAATAAATTTCAAACGCGAAGGCTAAACTAACTTCATTTGTGCCGATGTTTTTATACCTTTACAAGTGCTGATTTTGAAATATCAGATTTTAAGAACGCGAAGTTTCGACCATGCTTTTGCAAAAAAAAAAGCCCGAACGCAAGAGAAAGAGAGATAGGTGATCATTTTGTCTTATGAAGTAATAAGCCGAAGCGAACTAATTTTTCAGTTCTGTTTTTCCTTTGTTTTGCCAAAGGTTTGAGACGCGAGCGCGATAGTCTAAATCTCTTAAGTGAACAAACAATTGTGCTAGACGGCTTTAAGTCACACAAGCTATGCGCAGTAAGTGTTATTATTATAAATTTACTTATTAAATTAATTATTAATTATATTGTCTGCAGCATTCAAGCAAAAGCGGCAAAACTTTGTTCAATTTGCGCGGAAGAGATTGGCGAGACTGCAGAAATTTGACAAAAAGAACAACAACTATTATTATATACCTATAGTTAGATATATCCAAATAAGTGAGATATTTCTATCATTTTTAGAATGTCAAAGTAGCATTATAAAAACTGCCAAAGAAGAGCATTAAAATAAATTAATAAAAAACGCAATTTTTTGTGGAAAACAATATGGGAATGTAACAAGTAAAAGTCTCACAAACGCTATTTCTTGCGAGTCTTCTGCGATATCTTTTACGATACTTTTTTGATATTGCTGCGGGCTCAGAAGTAATCAAAAACGTATCACAGTAAATATTGTATTCGACTTGCTAGAAATATTACAAAAGTATCGCAATACGCTCGCTAACCCTATTTCTTGCGACTATCGTAAACGAGACTTTCACTGCCACAAACTAAACGACATATGAATCATATTTCTATCTTTTCCTGATTCGTTTGCGAGAGTTTTGTCGGGTTAAGTATCGCAATTCACTCATTTGCGATATCGTTTGCGAGCGTTTGGTCCGCTGGGAACGGATTGAGCAGAGCAAAAGGGAAACAATAAAATTGGTTGTTCTCTGAGCGCAGACCGATTTATTCAAGAGAATACGTAAACGGTTCATCTCTGACTCTTTGCGCAAAGGGTCCGTATATAACAGTTATTTTTGGACAACGAAAAACGCTCAGCAGTTATTTGCGAGCTCCGCTAACCATATAATCTTGGCTATGGTACGGCTAAAGAGCAGTAGCAGCGACACCAGGCTCACAGCTGCGCCCTCTCTTTCCAGCTGAGGCAGTACCCCTCGCCAACAGGAGAGACGCACTCAGGAAGGATGACGCGGCCAATCCTGAGATCCAGTCCCTGAGTGAGGAGATAACGAAGCTAGTCAACCAACATCTCAAAAATAAATGGTTGCAAAGGCTTAAGGAGCTTGATAAGGGTTCCAAGAAGCTCTGGAGCGCAATCAAGCAACTTACGAATCGGTTGACCGCAAGATCCGCAGTCTCCGCATTACTGAAGAACCGGTGTCCTTCAGCACCGAGGAAACGGAACTGGCCATCAAATATGCCAAACCCTCCAAGGCCATCATGCTAAGGCACCTTGGGCCGCTGGGCATCAGATTCCTGACGCACATCTTCAACCTGTGTCAGGACTCTTGACATCTCCAGTATTTGGAAGACCGGAAAGATTATCCCAGTCCTAAAGGCCGGTAAACCAGCGGGCCAAGGCCCGTCCTATCGGCCGATCACGCTTCTCTCTCCGGTGATTAAAATCTTAGAGTCCTTGCTGCTGCCCCATCTCAAGGAACACCTTCCACCTGCCTCTCACCAACACGGCTTCAGACCAGGCCACAGTACTACCACGGCACTCTGTGAGCTTACCACCACAATAGCCTCCGGTCTCAACAGTACCCGCCCTCATGAGAGATCCATTGTTGTGGCTCTGGACCTCTCCATGGCCTTTGACATGGTTAGCCACGCCACTCTCCTCCAGGACCTGCTCAATAGCAGCCTCCCCAACCAACTCACCAGGTGGATGGCCAACTACCTATCGGGTAGACAAGCCCATGTCGACTTCCGTGGGAAGCAGTCAAAGACAAGACTCATCAAGCAGGGAGTACCCCAAGGCGATGTTCTGTCTCCCTTGCTCTTTAACACATACGTGTCTGGAATCCCCGTGACACCCAATGGAGGAATCTCCAACTCGCGCAGAACGCCGCCCTGCGTGTAGCCACGGGTTGTCATGTCATGGCACATCCCGATCACCTCCACCAGGAGACGGATGTCCTGCCTGTCCGCCTACACAACAAACTCCTCACCCAACAACACCTAATCGGATGCCACGATGAACACCACCCTAACCACTCCATCATCTCACAACGCATGTCCAGGCGACCACGTGCTGTGAGGTTTGACCTAAGAAAGGAGCTCACATCCGCCCAGCGATACCTAGGGGAAGGCCCACACTCCACCACCGATTGCGCAGAGGCTAAACAACAGGCACACACCACCATCGTAGCTGAGGCCATCACAACCTACCAACCAAATGTGGTTCTAGGGGGCAGACCCCCCCATCGACCCGTCGGAACTCCTGCTCCCACGAATCGCAAGGACCTCACTGGCTCAGCTACGGACCGGGAAGTCCAAGCTACTAAATAGCTACTTAACTAGGATAAACCCGGACGTCCAGGACGAATGCCCTAAATGTGGCCTCACTCCCCACGACACCAGACATCTGTTCGAGTGCCCTCGCAACCCCACATCCCTAGTACCTCTAGACCTGTGGTCCCACCCAGTCGAGGTTGCCTCTTTCCTGGGCCTGGCCCCGACTAGCTCTACATCTCCTTAAATTTTACCCTCTATCTATTCTTTCATTTTCCTCCTTCTCGTACATATCTTTCCAGACGCCGCTACAACAACAACTACAACACCTGGCCCATCTTAGAGCGTACCACCGCCAGAGGAAAATAGTTGTACGCAAGGAAATTAGGGCTGGTTGAACTCAGTAGTTCAAAATAAACACGATTTTAGTTCGGTTCGTTTGTTTACGCTTACTACATTACAAGGTGGGTTCCGAATTTAAAAAAAAAAAAATCTGATGTTAAATAAGTCGGATATTCAGGCGTCGTTTATTTGTTTCTGATAGTCTGATAGACCATCAATAGAAGGTGTATAGTCCCCGCCAGTGTCCGCACGTTCACTTTGTGTGAGGACGGTCCTCCTCTGTAGCAGCGCGTCGTACACAGACACTATAAGAGCGTAAAACCTATTTTTTCCGACTTAGTCCTCTAAGCTGAATAACGAATGAAAAAATAGGGCTTAATATAAAGTTTGATTAAGGTGGCAACACTCGACCAATTGCAGAATATACAGAATAATGAGCACAACAAGTTCCAAGAGCATCTTCAAATAAAATATTATGTCTTGTAAGAATCGCAGTTGATGTAGAGAAACAGTTGGTTTACCTATCTTGAGGTGAAGCCATTGCGGTATCCTGCACTTTTTGATGAAGAGGATGATGTTCGGCGCCTCGTTCGCATTAATACTCGAGTTTGGACCTTCGGCCCCTCAGGTATCTGTTTTTTTATTTAGGCCGTTTTTGCCTTACTGCTTTAAAAGGTCCTCCACCACTAGGTTCCAGATAGATAAAAGACAGAGTCGGTCTACAACTCAAAACTCCAACTCCACAAGAGTCGCTTTTAGATGGTCCTCAACGGCTGAGTCGCTTTGAGATGGAATTCATATTATACGCTTTTATAATTTTGCCCAGAGAGTTTTTAACGCATAGAAGGAATCATCTCCGACCACATAAAGTATATATATTTCTGATCAGCATGACGAGCTGAGTCGATTAAGCTTTGTCCCGTCCGTCTGTCTGTTTCTTCACGCGAACAAGTCCCTCAGTTTTGGAGTTATCGGGCTGAAACTTTGCACAGAGTCTTCTTTTACTGCACGCTGCTAATATGTCGGAACCGACCGGATCGGATGACTACTTCTTGTAGCTGCCATACAAATGTTCGTTCGAAAAATGGGTTTTAGTGAGAAAACTGGTTTGATGTAACTTTTTAATTTTGTATCAATTATGTAACCACAATGGTTTGGCTTTAGACCTCGAGCCGTCTAAAATCCCCATACCTTTTAACAAAGAATGTTCTGTACCTAATTGGGTCTGAAATGTACCCAAGCCGTCTTAGATCAAGTATTTCTGTATTCAGAAATTCGTAATTGAAATATCAATTCTGCACTGAAATCAAGTATTTTCGTAATTAAATAATTAATAATTATAGTACGGTATAAACACGATTGAATTATTTTCATGTACAAAGTTCTTAAGGATTATTCTGAGTATACCGATTTCCCTTTTGTGTAAGGAAATTTGGGCTAATATACCAATCCGAGTGTGGTTTTCTTTGTGTTTGCACTTGCTTTTTATGGACCTGTACAAAGGTTCTGTTCATAGGTTTCTTTACAACATAAATTTGGAAAAATAATTTGGTCTAATAATATTCGGTACTAATACCGAATTACGTACTAATATGCATTTCATTCTTTGAACAGAATTTTTTCACTATGTAAAATAGTCCTATTATTCTCTTCCCGTCAGATAAAACTTGAATTGATCAAAACCGTCACCCGAACAGTTCCTTCAAAAATGTAGTCATTTCGAAAACGTTCAACATACATACAACAGCAAAATCTTTACACATTTGCACTGTGGGCCAGAAATCTAATTTTTTGGAAAACTATCATTTGTCCAAGAGAATAGCTAGGAAGTTGACTTTTTACGAAATGCTCTTAAAATATAGAACTTTTTGATGTGAAACATCTTTAATTTCGGTACGGACGATTTTAGTGGGAGTAAAATTTGAATTGAGCGTCACGTGACGCTGACGCCAACCATATTATGTTGCTGTGTTTGCTTAGTGCAGTGGCTCGGCACACACACACAAGACGGTTGGTAGAGTGATGGCAGGGGGAAGATTGGTGCTGGGGGCGGAGAGAGATGCAGAGAGTTAAGAGAGTAAAAGAGAGTAAGATGAGTTTAAGATCACACACCCACACCCAACATTTCATTTACAGTTCTTTGCCTATGGCTCAGCCAAAAAAAAAAATCAAAACAGAGAAAACTACCAAAACAACAACGAGAACAATAGAGAGCGTACTCCCACAACTTTTGCTGTAAACGCGAGAGGGAGAGTGAGTGAGTGAGTGCTGAGGCAGATGGGGAAGTGAAGAGGTTGGATAGATACTAAAAAGGGGCAACTGGGTGGGTTCTGGGAAAGATCTGGGTATCTGAAAGGGATCTGGAAGGGATCTGGTTGAGATGGGATCTGGATGGGATCTGGGTAGGATCTGGGTCTGATCTAGGCGGGATCTGGATGGGATTTGGAAGGGATCTGGTTGGGATCTGGAAGGGATCTGGGTAATATTTGAAAGAGATCTGGGTGGGATCTGGTTACGATCTGGTTGGGATCTGGGTTGATTCTGGATGGGATCTGGGTGGGATTTGGAAGGGATCTGGGCGAGATCTGGGCGGGATCTGGGTAGGATCTTGGCGGTATATACGTGAGATCAGCGTAGAATCTGAGTGGGATCTAGTCGGGATGTAAACGGGATAAAGCTTGGTTAGATCTGGGTGGGATCTGGATTTTCTGGATTTCTACTGCCCGTTAATTTTCTTCTTTCGAAAGAGTGCCCTTGGTGATTTATATACTATTGAGAGAGATTGTGATTTGAAAATAAGCTCATATCCTAAGCATCACGTTTCACATCAAAGACTCGTGAGTGCTATCTACACTCACACCTTTTTTTTTTTTGAATTGTCCTGTTTCTTTGCATACAACCCACAGTACCAGCTCTTTTTGGGTTTTTTCTCAATCGAACAGAGACCAAAATCGGAACTTTAAAATTTTTAATTTCCCAACTCTGGACTCCTTCTGCTTTGTTGACTGGCAAACCATATCCATTGATTGATTTACATAGCAGCTGCTGTGCGCTCTTCATTTTAAAGTCCAGGCACATTTTTAAGCCCTAGAACTTATGAATGATAACTATAATGAATGAGGTTAATGTCATCGTTAGCTGAAAGCTTCCTTACCCAAAAATATGTATTATTATTTTTACCAAAAAAATATTTCAACGATATCAGGAAGTCATGAACCAAACTTAAAAACAAAACCTTAGGATCGATATATAAAAAGGAACCGGTGTTCGAGGAGCGAACCTAACACTTTTCAAGGGTTTGAACCTCCGCATACTGGGCGAAACAGTCGATTTAACGGAAGAAAATGCAAAGAAGAGAAGTACTTTATTGGTAATGACATTAAAATGAGGATGTAAGAATATAGGATGCAACATTTTCACAGATTGGTTTCGCATTTTCCTATATCACAATACAAACGGTTTTTGCAAGTCAAACTCTGAACCAAAATACGTAAAAGTTTACCGAAACTAATGTGCTGTCCATACTACAACTGCATTTTGCTTTTTTGCATTTTTGGCAAAATGTACATTTTCCCCCTACAATTTTATATGGGCATAGAGATGCCAAAAAGTGCATTTTGAGAAAATGTGGTCGCATTACTCGTTAGCCATTCGATTTTCAATATTTCAATTTTTTGGCTAGTTTTTTAGAGTTAACAAAGTGGTCATCACTACTAAGCGCGCGCCAAATGGCTGAAATTTGAAATTTGCCTAAATTGAATTAAATTGAGATTAATTTATACTTTTTTAATATTTACCAATAATATCAATGATAACACAATGAATTGCAGAAACTAGAGACTTCCAATGTAGTTGCAATTGGACTCAAAAGATCACAAGCCTTCTAGTCTGGCCACCGAAATAATTCAAGCATTTACAGAGAAGAATTTGACATAGATGAGTTTTAAACCCTTACCCACATTAGAGTTTATGTTTCTAGCAGCGCAATAAATTTAAATGGAGTATCTTTTGTTTCATTTGCTACCTTGTTGCCAGCCATTTTGTAAATTGTTAAAATGCAAATGTAGAAGTAAAACAATAAGGACAGGATTCTGCATTTTCAGAGATGACGATAACTTTTTTGAAAATGTGCTTCAGTGAGGAAGCCATATAAGTCTAGTTGTTGCTCAGAACCGAAACTGTACCGGTACAACGCTTAGTTTCTTTTCGGATCCAAGAATATCGGATCTCGGATACCGCTATACAAGAAATTTAAAATATCAGTTCCGGTTCCTGTTTTGGTTCTGAGTTTTAATCAGTTCCTTTCGGTATACGGGTACGATTCTGGTTCCAGTTTGATTCCCTGATTTTAAATGGTACAAGATGAACTGAAATCAAGATGTTGAGTTCTCAAAGTGAGAACACTGTTATAAAAATGGGAAAAACATTTCTTCCACTTTTTTGATAAAGTTTTTGCTTATTTTGAGTCCAATCTTCTCAATCTTTCCTCTGTGTATACGATAAAGTAAACCGATCAGGCCGGTTCGATAAGGAAACGAGAAAGGCAAAGCTAACTTCGTCTGTACCGAAGTTTTGATACACTTGAAATAGCTTGTCTCAACGGTTAGCGACTTCGACCAAACTTCGCAGATCAGCTTAAAAACATTACATATTACCCATGACAGTGTTTAAAAGCAGTAATATTGAGAACAAACCAGTTTTTCTTACTAAAAATCCATATTCCGAACGAACATTTGTATGGCAGCTACAGGAAGTGGTCATCCGATCCGGTCGGTTCCGACATATTAGCAGCGTGCAGTAAAAAGAAGACTTGTGCAAAGTTTCAGCTCGATAGCTCCAAAACTGAAGGACTAGTTCGCGTAGAAACAGACAGACGGACAGACGGACGGACAAAGCTTAATCGACTCAGCTCGTCATGCTGATCAAGAATATATATACTTTATGTGGTCGGAGATGATTCCTTCCATGCGTTGCACACTTCTGGGCAAAATTATAATACACTTTTCAAGTGTATAAAAAAAGATTTAACAATAAAGGTGTTAATTGTCGCTGTTCTGTACTGTCTAAGATGTGGTCTCATTGGTTACAGACTCCAAACCTGTAATCCCCGCCCCCTGATTTATTTCCCATCAATTCCTCGTCGTGTTTAATATAACAAACACTTTAAGACCCTCTAATTAAATTAAGAGAGGAAAAAGCAGCCGCCGGCCAGATAAAAAAGAAGTCAAAATATTATGTAACCAAATACTCAAGCATCAATCTCAATCAGAGACAGCGAGTCACCGCCCCCCCAGACACGTGTGTGCTGCCCGGGCAACGAGGGGGGCGAAGGGCGACAACGTCTGCAATATGTAACTACAGTATCAATAAACAAATCAAGGCGATAGCCCTGGCAGCAGCAGCCAGTCAGACAGCATCCACCCTCAGCGACCTGGTCTTGGACCGACTGCTCGGGGTTGCCAAGCGCCGCCCCTGTTGCCAAGGGGTGTTAAGACTTTGGCACCACCACAGACCATTAACATGCTCATTACATGGGACGCGACACGCACGCGCCTTGCAGACGTCGCGCAAGAGCAACAAGACGGAGGAGGAGGTGGAGGAGTAGGATGCGGCTGGGCCATTAGCATTAGCCAGGCTTACCTGTCGCCGCGGATTAGTGTTTGTTGTGGTCAGTTACTGTTGTTAATGAGCGTGGACGGGGGGGCGTTATCGTGGCCTTAAATTCTCAGGTAGTTTTCTTTCAGTTATTGTTTTGACAAACGACTTTCCCGAATGGAGTTGGTAATAAAATTGAACGTCAAACTTTAAAAAGTTTTTAATTTTTTGTCTGATACTTAAGCCCTTTTGGTTGATATCAGAAAACGTCGGTTTAGGTACTATATATCTAGCTGAGCTGTAAATTAATAAATCATTTTAGATTGATTCACGGATCAATAACAACCTGGTTGAAAACAGCAATAAATGAAATTAAGAAAGAAATTCAGAATTAAATATGAATGAAAGCATGGATGATTGTTTTATGTCGATTTATAATTTTTTGAAGCAATTATATAGAATTTAATTTTGAGCCCTGAGCCCTGAGCCCTGAACAATGGGCCCTAAGCCCTAATTTGAAAAGGCTGGTATTGTTATATGGCTGTCATGAATTTATCACAGACAGAGCCCACTACTTCATAACCTATTCTTCTTCTTAAAATCTTTCACTATCCAGTCTAAATGGATACCAAAATTATCCAATGGATCATCTCGTAGAGTAAAGTCGTGCAAATGAGTGTAACATGCAGAAGGAAACATTTCTGATTACATGGCCAACAGCCATTTTGGTCCAGCCTTATTGATGACAAATTCTGATCCAGTTTTGTGCATTGATTCCAAAACTGGCCTCGGTTTTTCTCCATCAGCTCTTGTTTTCAAGATATCGCAGAAAAACCATTTTGCAGTATTTTTGGCTTTTAAAAAATTATGGAGGTTACTCTCTGCGACATTATACATATTAAGGTCGCCTAAAAAATCAATGGAAATTTTCATCAAATTATAGCAAATTTTTTCTAACTTAATCACCAGCCATTTGGGATGCTTGCATTTTAATTAAAACCCCTTTAGCATGTAGCCCAATGGTTCTTCTAATTTCACAAATTTTGTTGCATTTAAATCTTCTCGATGGTCAAAGTTACAGGCGGTTAATCCCGAAAAAATCAATTAAAATTTATGGCAGTATAACTAGATTGATACACAAAATACTAAATAATCTGTGTGTATGGCGTTCGAACTCTAGAAAGACTTTATTCAAAAAGTTCTCGGCCTACAGAGTAGAGTCTCTAATAAAAGTTGTCTTGATGGTTCGCAGCTTTCCGTGAATCACTATTATTTCGAACAAAACTCAAAATGGGGAATTGGTTAGTATGAATGCTTTAATGTCATGAAGCAGAATCATGGAAAAAAAAGTTCAATTTGTAAAAACGGCGATAATTTTGAGACGACAAAATCTAAATTTTAAAAAAAAAAAAAAAAATATAAAAAACAGGAGAAAGTCGGTCAAGCCCGACCATAATATACTCTGTACCTGGAGTAGGAGCTGTATGCACTGCTGCTGCTGCGCTCATCTCTCTCTCCCTTTCTCACACACCCCTATCTAAATCAAACAATCTCTCTAAGATTTCGCGGCGTTGGTTGGGAAGGGTGGAGGGGGGGGGTGGTGGGGGGTAGATTCACTTATTTTCTCATAACTTCAGAACCGCTCATGCGATCTTTATCATTTCTTCGGCAATTCGATACATATTGCTTATGACTAACTATCTCTAAAAAAGGTACGGATCATCTATCTACAAAACGGTGGGAGATATAACGTTTTTTCCGAATTGTGTGGGCGGAAGAGGGCGTGGCAAAAATTGAGAATAAACTTGATCTACCTGGAAGTATAAGAAGCATTTGTCCCGTACATGTCAAACTTCTATATTTTACCATCTCTGAGATCTGTTTGTTCATACGGACGGACGGACAGACAGACAGACGGGCATGGCTATATCGACTCGGCTATTGATGCTGATCAAGAATATATATATTTTATAGGGTCGGAAATGATTCCTTCTCGCTGTTAGATACTTTTGCACAAACTTAATATACTCTATGTACCTTCGGTACAGAGTATAAAAATAGGGGGAAGCAATCTTGGGCTCGACCGAAGTTTAAGTTTATATACTCTTGGAGCATGATGAGCTATATGATATATTCATTCGATTTTGATCAAACTCTGCAAAATTGTGTTAAAATAGATGATATTCATAACTGGAATGAATAAAGACGCCACCATTGAAAACACTTCACAGATAGAGTCTTACTACAATCTCTTTCCGCCAGGCATTTGTTGAAACTTGTGAAATCATAATAATAATAAATTCATATAATTTTAATGTTATTCTCGCGAGGTTGTTTGATATTAAGCAAATATGAATTTGTTGCAAATTGTTTGGATCTAGTGCTGATTGAATGTTATTGTACATTTGCTTGACAATTAATGTAAGGTCTATGTTAGATCACGTAGTCTTTTAATATTTCCTATACACATTTTGTGTATAAATCTAGTTATCCTGCCATAAATTTTAATTGATTTTTCGGGATTAACCGCCTGTAACTTTGACCATCGAGAAAGTGGGTTTAATTAAAATGCAAGCATCCCAAATGGCTGATCCACGACGATTAAGTTTGAAAAACTTGCTATAATTTGATGAAAATTTCTCTTCAAAAGCCAATTTAGGCGCTTTGGGATTGCTGATGATGCTCCATTGATTTTTTTCGGCGACCTTCATATGTATACTGTCGCATAGAGCTCATAAATACAGATATTGTTGATCGGTGTTACCTCCATGATTTTTTATAAGCCAAAAATACTGCAAAATGGATTTTCCGCGATTTCTTGAAAACAAGAGCAGTGCACAACATGAGATCAGAATTAAATAAAAATACTGCTGGACCTCACAAAAGTGGCCATTTTGTTGGCCTGTCTTATATATAATATATATATATAATATCTGTAACGGCAGATTGTCTTGGGCATCTATTGTCTGTACGCAGATCAAGTTTGTTTCAAATTTTCCCAAGACTACTCCCGCGAAAATGTAATCGAATAATGTAACAATTTGAACGTAGACATACTGACTTCGCTTTACATGCTTGCCCGATTGTCATTTACTCGACTTGAGGTCGGGGAAACAAACTGCTGATTTATCAATATCACAAAAAGGATCCGAAATTTAATGTTACACCCAATCAATAGCCCTTTGCGATCTACCGCCGAAGATACTTAGGCATCAATTTTGGATCATTCGTGATCCAAAAAATAACATTGTGCAGTTGGATATCCCGGGACTTTTTTTTTTAATTTGCGTTAAAAAATATGTTTCTGATTACGTGTTAATAAATTTAGCAATTTAATATAACACAGTGGAACACTCTAAATAGCCTGGGAATGGGATCAATAAATTGTGAAGATGAAGGGAATCACCACAATTGTTATTCAAAATTCTGCCTCAATGGACAAGCGTTTAGGGGTACCCCGCCCATACAGGTGAAACTTATAGAATGGAATCAATAGAAAATCACTCAGAAAGAATTTTTTAAAGATTTTAGATATATTTATACCATTCTGACCATTTAAATGTGTCCTTAAGAAATGGTAACATGCATCGACAAACCGCGATAGTGGGTACCACATTTGACAGCGGAGTAAACTTGAGATCAAATAGATCGAACTGTGTTTTCAAAAATAATTTTTTTATACCCATCTCTTAACAAATATAGCACAACGGTACGTACATATAACTTAAAGCAAAGATCTAGAGCGCAAAATCATGCTTAAGTTATTAATTAATGCCTGAAATTTGGGAAAATTTCCAACAGATTCAAATGTTGAATAACTCCCACAATTTTAAGATATCGATCTGAAATTTAAAACTTACATTTATATTCACAATATACATAATCCCATAAATGTAATAAAGATGGGATAAAAAATGGCCAAGTTAAAAAATATTGCATACTTTTCGCTCTGAAATTGTAATATTTACACTTTCGTATTTATATTTTTACCATTGATTCAGCGTTAAATATGGAATATGTAAATATTAAGTGTGTACGCTTTAGCTAAAAGATGAAAATATTATTTTTTTTAATTTTATTACATTTTTTATAGCCTATTAGTTCGTTCTTAATCAAGAGCAGGGAATCCCATTGGTGCCACCACCAAACAACGATTTTTATTTATATATTTTTAATTTAAATATGTTTACTCATTCTGCTGGGACTTGAACTCGGGCCCTTGGTCTGAACACAATTGGAATGCCGTCTCTCTCTACCGGTTGCGCTATTGCACTCGCTGGTGGCAAAGCGTCTAATATACTACCTGTATTGAATTGAATCTACCATCTGGCTAAAAATATGAGACCACTTGTAATTCTCAAGTTCGAATTCTCCAGAAAGTTCATATATAACGCGCAAAGAAAATTTTGTGATGAAATATGTTTTTAATTAAATCAAAGAGCAAAGAACAAAATGGCATTCTAAAACCAAATATGATTGTTATATTTTTTACTATGCGGGTTTTCCTGAGTGTATGCAAACCACTCGAGAATTTGGACTGATTCGGTTTACAACAAAATTTAATAAAAATATTGCTTATATTATTTATGGGTAAAGTCTCCGGTTGTTGACACACTCTGGTTGTGGACACGCCAGTCTATTTTTGACAAACTGTCAAACTTGTAGTTTGACAGTACACATAATCTGAGCCAATTCCAAAGTGTAAACACGCATTTGGTTTCTTGCTGTGAGCAAATAAAAAAATCGTGAAAATTTTTCGAGTTTCTATTTTTTTCAATTTCCGCATTGCGTTAAATCGAAGCAAAACATTGAAAAGAGGTGAGTATTATACTTTGTGATTTAGTGCATTAAGTGTACGTTGTGATGTGATATCAAGTTTCATTGAAATGTTTGTGTAGTGTAAATGTGCTGAACAAAATTAAAATGGCTACCATTTCCAAGAATGGACACACTTTTGCACCGGTTGTGGACACCCTTGTTTTTTGTGTTTAAAGCGTGTGTTTGGCCATAAAACTGTCAAATATCGTTGTTTATGTTAGTGTAACATATTTTAACAGCATTTTTGTGAATTTTAGTGCATTTTTAGCCATGTCAACACCAAAAAAATCGTCCGATTCAACAAAAATCAATTTTAATGGGCTGGTCCATGCCATTGGCAATGCCTCATTGATAAGAGGGCCGTCAAAGCTACAGCCAAGGAATATCGGCCTCCTCGAACTACTTTGATCCGGTATTCGGAGAAAGTCGGAGCAAATTTTGCAGATGTTTTGATATTCGCAAGCCAATGCAAATCAATGTGCTAACTTCTCCCTAAAGCGTCGAGGATTTGGGCGAAAGGGCAAAAAATCAGCTGAGCGCGCAGCCAAGCGTGATTCTGTGTCGCACCCGAAGAAGACCCTCCAAGAAACGTGGCCGGCCAGGAAACAACAGCCACCAGCCAAGCCGTCAGCCAAACGCGATGCCAAGAAGAAGGCGTCTTCGTCATCGAAAAGAAGACGAAGATGTCGACTTCTGTTTGATTGGGTTAGCGCTCTTGCCAAAAACTGACCGCTGCAAATTCGATCCATTGCAATGTTCGCGATCGTCCTGTGCATTTGAAGTACGCTGGCATGACGGCCAACTATTTCACATGCAAAAATTGCACCGGAATAATTTTTTTCATTTTGCCACTGAAGGCCATCATTTTTTGATTTTTTTGAGGGCCAAAGAAATAAACGTTCTTTTCATCAATTCATGGCCATTTTACTTAAAATTTTCCATTTCTAGCGATTTTAGAAGGGTGTCCACAACCGGGTACAAAAAAATTTTGGCCAAAAATCATCACTTCATATCTATGGCTGCAATTTTTTTCATTTGTCTAGAACAATAGGTTACTTCAAATGAAAGTTAGCTTGAGTCTCTAGCTTTACAATGATGTTCATATCACCGCATAAAGTTGACTTGAAAAAAAGTTATTAATGAAAAACAGAAGTGTGTCCACAACCGGAGACTCTCCCTTGTATAATTCGTTCCATTTATTAGTGGTCAATTCTAACCGAACCAAAAGTAATAAAATTGATTTTGAGATATTAAAGAAGGTGAACGATTTAGTAGCATTTTAGCTTACGAGCACGAAATTTTTGTTGAATTTTGTGGCAAGTTGTTTTAATCTAGTACTGATTGTATGTTATTGTACATTTGCATGACAATTTATGTAAGGTCTATGTTAGATCAAGTAGTCTTTTAATATTTCCTATACACTTTTGTGTATTAATCTAGTTATCCTGCCATAAAATTTAATTAATTTTTTTCGGGATTAACCGCCTGTAACTTTGTCCATCGACAATATTTATATGCAAAAAAATTTGTGAACTTAGAAGAACCATTGGGCTACATGCTAAAGTGGTTTTAAATAAAATTCAACCACCCCAAATGGCTGGTACTCGGCGATTAAGCTTGAAAAATTTGCTATAATTTGATGAAAATTTCTCTTCAAAGGCCAATTTAAGCACTTTTGGGTTTGCTGATGATGCTCCATTGATTATGTTAGGCGACCTTAGTATATATACTGTCGCATAGAGCTCATAATTACAGATATTGTTGCTCGGTAACCTCTATAATTTTTTAAAAGCCAAAAAAAACAGCAAAATGGTTTTCCCGCGATATCTTGAAACAAGAGCTGATGGAAAAAAACCGAGACCAGTTTTGGAATCAGTGCACAAAACTGGATCAAAGGGGTGGACCTCACAAAAGTGGTCATTTTGTTGGCCTATGTAAATTAATTAGATATATTTTTTCTCTGTATAGGTACACATGGGCATTCGCACAGAAGAGTCCACCGAGACCAAATAAACTCAAAGTTAACTTTAAACCCACTTCCGTTTTTGCTTCGTTTGTGTACAAATATAACGTCGCCTCGGTATTTTCAAAATCGAGTATCTTTTACCTTACCTAGGTCCAAATTTGCATTTACCCTAACATAAAGTTAGGGATATGATTCCTTTGGGAGTACCTTTCCAGTGCTTAGAAGGTAACACCCACTCATCTCCGCCACACATCAACACACATTATGCTGTATATTTTTTAGATTTTTTTTTAATATATTTTTTGAAAAATCATAATTATATTTTAATTGTACATGGAAAATAATTTAAATTGTTAACAAAAATGTGTTTAAATGTATAATTTTTAAATATTTATATTATATAAATTGTTTGCACATTTCGATTTGATTTGCATATACAATTGAGGGTGATCCCAACAATTGCTCTATCAACTAAAGCCTAGCTATTTACACAGATTTCTTGATGCGGGTTTTGTTGGTTTTTCGAATATTAATTTAATTTTTCTTTGTTTTTTTATTTTCTTTTGGGGGCTTGTGCTTTGTCTCTCTGTATCTCTCGCGCGTTTCTTAGGTGACTGAAAAAATGCTAAATTAGGCGCAAAGTGTTTGATTAAATATTGCAGGATTCAAAAGTAAAGCTTTCCGACTGCGTTTGCTGGTGATGATGATGCTGTTGACTGCGCTGCCCGTAGCCCTGTGGCTGGCCACTCGTACTCTATGTTGTTGTTGTTGTTGTTGTTGCAGCTGCTGCTTTGCAGCAGCCGCCTCCAACTAGAATCATAAGTGCTGATACTCGCCCATATCATACATGGCGGGCATAGGCATGGCTCCCATTACACTATGCAGATGAGAGTAGGCAACGGCAGCGGATAGGGGTGGCATTTGCATTTGTGTTGCAGTTGCAGCGGTGCTGCTACCTTTGCTATTACTAACAGCAGCAGCAGCGGCAATATGTTGCTGATGTTGCTGATGATGTTGCAAACTTGATTCGCTAGATATATGTTGCTGAAGCTGTTGCTGTTGCTGCTGCTGCTGATGTAGGCCATTGTTAGTGTTGCTGTTGGGTGATTGCTGCTGCTGCTGTTGTTGTGCGCTTTGACTGGGCAACATGTTGCCTTCCATTTCTGAATCGCTGGATGAATCCAGTGTTGTTTGTCCGTCGAGCCGCTGGAAAGAAAGAAGAGAAGTAATATTATTTCAAAATTTGTGATAGAGACCTAACAACAACCTATAACTGTTGTAAATATATAGAAACACCAAAAAGAATCACAACTCAAAAGCTTAAGATTTCATTACTAGGAAGAATCGAGATTTTTTAATAATCATTTTCTTATTCTTTTGAAGTTTCCCAGACACCCGTGACTACTCACATTTCACATAGCCTAAACCCTTCCCACCCTCGTCAGATGTAGAAATTAATTGCAAATTATGCCAACACTCTCTGCCCCCACAGTGCTTGTCAAACTGTGATGCTTGGAACTGTCCGCAGCATTTATATTTAAAATGTGTCAATTGTTGCAACTAATTTACGACTGTCAACAACAAACAGACACACGCACACATGCATATACACAACCATAATTTATTTATAAACAAATGACAAATGGCAATTGAAAATGAAAACCGGAAGGAAATTGTCTGCTTCTCTCATTTCTATAAATGGTTTCATGTTCTTTGAGGTGTCAGGCCAAATGGATATAGCAACAGCTAGATAAAGAGCAAAACAGAGATGGAGAGAAAAAGAGAGAGAGAGATGACATTCCCCAGAGTCAGGCATCTGATTTCATTTTTAGTTATTTGAGTCGTCTTGGTCCCTTCTCCCCCCCATTTGCACACCTCTTGGTAAAAGTTAAGTAGCTTGACTTTTATTATTTGTGGCTGATTCTGTAAATGACTTTCAAGTGTCCCCACCACTTGAGGGTTAATTTTATACACCACTTGGGAATTGTTAGACCCATTTGTTAATGGCTAATTCGTAGGCCGGATAACAAGCTTATAACGCACAGTTGAAGTCCAAAGTGTTAATCTTAATGCAGAGAGAAGGACAACCAGGAGCAGGAGCTCAATCGGCCAAACCAGTTTGTAACGCACAGACAAAAAAAAAAAAAACATCGAAAATTGATGACAATGACAATAAACAACTTGTAGGATAAGATTGTAAACGGATTTGGGGAAGTGTGAATACTCTGACAAGAGAATTTTGAACGTTACTCCAACCACAATTTATTAATGTAAACGTAAAACGAAATAAAATAATCTTAAAATTATACAATAGAAAACATCTGTACATTTTTTTCAGGTATCTGCCTTACGCTTATTACAGCGAATCTATCAGTACACAGAAAAAAAAAAAATTAAGTTCATTTTGATATTCAAACAAGTGAGAAAGTCTGCCAAGTCCGACTATAACAAACTCTGTAACTGGAGTTGGAGCTGAATGCAGTGCTTCTGCTGCGCTCATCTCTAAAGCTAAGTTCACACAGTCAAATTAATTTACACAAACTGTCATGGCGGAGTTTGACTGATTTGTGTTCGAATTTGATTTGGTGTTCACACACACGTCAAATAAATTTAAACCGAAATTTGTCAAAACTTCGAAAGTTTCAATTGATATTGGCTTGGTGTTCACACTCGCAAAATTTTGTGTGCGGTAAATTTATGTTTCACAGAAACTAATGTGGTATGTCGATAGCCGCCGTCAAATTATCGACTCGGTGCGATACATTTATATCTGGCTAATGAAATTGTCCAACTGCTTAACATTTATACAAAAAGCCGCTCTCGGCTCGTGAGCCCCAGCACTCTGTTCTTCGCTGGGAGCCAAGCTGCTAAAGAATATAGTCAAGATCATAAGAATCGTTTAAAACCCACTTCCGTTACTGACAAATCATTATATCGCGGAAAAATACCACAGAGGATCAAAAATGGTAACAATTCCAAACAAATTGTACTCCCTATCAAGTGAAAAATGCTAGTGCACAAGAGCCATTCGCAGCTATTGGTTTTCCATGGTAAGAAGACCGCTAATTACTTAAGAAACTGCTTTCAATACCACAAATTATAATAACACTAGCATAAAGCCCGTCGCGCTTCGCTGCGCCATGAACAGTATAGAACCAGTATCACAATCAGTTTGAAGTCAATCGTGAGAGTGGAAATATTTACCAAATTGGAAAAATAGTTTATAAATTAATTTCATCTGTAGAGCGCCAGAAATTGAATCTTACATACCTAGGCTTGAATTCAACGTTTTACTTCTTTGCTTTTCTACCGTTAAGACTTTGTTGCTGAGATCTTACCACCCCCATTCCATCCACACCCCACCCACTCCCCATTCACTTCTTACACAACTTCCACCCACTTTCCTCCCACTTCCCACCTTCTTTCCACCCATATCCCTTCCACTTCCCACCCACATCGCGCCCACTGCCCACCCACCTCCCACCCACATCCCACCTACATCCCACCCACTTTCCGCCCACATCCCACCACTTCCCACCCAGTTCCCGCCCACATCCCTCCCATTTCCCATCCACTTCCCCCCCGATTACCACCCACTTCACACCCACCCACATCCCTCCCACGTCCCACGCACTACGCGCCCACCTCCCACCCACTTCTCACCAACATCCCTCCCACTTCCCACCCACTTCCCGCTCACATCCCGCCCACATCCCTCCCACTTCCCGCCCACTTTCCTCCCACTTCCCACCCACCTCCCCTACCGATTACCACCCACTTCACACCCACTTCCCACCCACATCCCTCCCACTTCCCACCCACCTCCCACTCACTTCCCGCCCACATCCCACCCACTTCTAACCAACATCCCTCCCACTTCCCTCCCGATTCCCACGCACTACCTCTCCACTCCCACCCAGTTCCCGCCCACTTATCACCCACATCCCTCCCACTAACCACGCACTCCCGCCCACTATTCTCCCACTACCCGGCCGTATTTCCAACATTGGAAAATGCAATCGCAAATTATTTCGTATTCTATCGCTTCAAACCGAGTTTTAAGCCAATCGGATGAAAAATAGTTTTTTGCATGCAGAATTTTCCGGCCATTTTCCTCGTCGGCGGGAAAACACGTGTCGAATTATTTTTCGTACTATGCTTGCAAACCAAGTTTAAAGTCAATCGGATGAAAATAAAATTTTTACCACACAAACTTTTCCGATGCCTTTCCGACTTTTCCGGGTGGGATTTTCCGGAAAATCGGTACACAGTTATTGTTGAATTTCCATATAGCTCTTTGAAAATGAGTTTGAATCTGATCGGATAATAAACAAAAAAGTTTCATACAACAGTTTTCCGGAATTTTTCCGACTTCGTGGATAGATTTTCCAAAATTTTAAAGTCACGTTTCCTATATTTTATTATGTGTAACTTTAAAAATGAGTTTGGAGCAAAACGCTGGCAACTAATCTTTCGCCCATACAACCTTGACCACCCACTTTCCACCCAGGGGGGGGGTGGGAATTTTCCGGAAGATTGGTATGCAGTTGTTGTTGAATTTTTCATAGATCTTTGAAAATGAGTTTGAACTTGATCGGATGAAAAACAAAAAAGTTTCATATAACAGTTTTCCGCGAATTTTCCACATTTCCCGACAGAATTTTCCAAAATCCGTTCTTAGTACTCACTTTCAGCATTAGATAAAGCTACTGTGAAATCTCATGTTTCTATCTTTTATGGTTTGGGCTGTGCGACGGTCACCAGTCAGTCAGTCAGTCAGTCAGGTTGAACTCTTTTATATATATAGATAGTAAAAAAAAACACAAACGAAACACAAAAAACATCAAGGACAAACAAAAAAAAATATAGTAAAGAACACAGAAAAATTTCAAACCACTTTCCGTTACTGACAAATCATTCGAATCGCAAAATAGTAACAATGCCTAAATAGTCACAGAGGGAAAAAAGTGTTCAGAAAATAAGTTGCCTTCAACTTAAAATGAGAACAGAATGTTCTCAAAATTTTTAAGAACGAATGTTCTAAATGTTTTTGAAATGAGTAAAGTTGTTCTCAATCGGATAATATTTGCTTTGAACAACAACAAAACCGGTTTTCAAGAGAGAGATATACAAGAGAGAGGGCGAGTTAGAGCGAGTTGGCTCTCTTTTTGATCTCCCTCTTGTCAGCTCAACAAAGCATAAGTAGCCCTCTAGACGTGCATCTGCAAAACTGTTCATCGGCCGAATTGGCTAGCGCGTCATTCCATACGTTGAATGCATAAGGTACCGGGCTCAAATCCCAGTCAAGCCCGAACAAATTTTTCGGTGTTTTTCTGAAAAACTTAAATAAAACGAGGTCAGGTGAGGGTCGTTGAAGCGATGGAATATATGGGTCGAGGGAGAACCCA
Organism: Lordiphosa stackelbergi; assembly: GCA_018904235.1. NCBI lineage: Eukaryota > Metazoa > Arthropoda > Insecta > Diptera > Drosophilidae > Lordiphosa > Lordiphosa stackelbergi. The sequence goes on along the minus strand of JAEIFU010000814.1, from coordinate 14,534 downwards.
GCAGGTGCACGCACCTATCCAAGGAGTCTTGCCTCCCTTCAATTCCAATCAAAAGAGGTATGTTCCCGTTCCCATTCCATCCCATTGTGAGGAACTTCCGCACACACCTGGTCCAAGTGCAATCAAATTGTTTTTCCCAGGTGAGTTTAAATGTTCTTGAAAACGGAACAATATTAACTCAAATCATGTTCTCAAAAATGGAACAATATCAACTCAATTTGAGTTTTTGCGTTCTCAAAAAATTGTTCTTAAAGTGAGAACATTGCACTACATGGGAGAAAACCCGTTCATGCATAATTTTTTGATAACGTTTGTGCTAATTTTAAGTCCAATGTTCTCGTTTTTCCTCTGTGCATGTTTGTTTTGCATCACAGTTCAAGAATATTGCTTTTTTATTCTTTAGCATTGATCTTTCATGGTGACTGTTCGCGGTTCGTGTATAGTTCTGTGTTGACATTGAAAAGCAGTTTCTTAAGTAATTAGCGGTTTCGTTACCATGGCGATCCCATAGCTGCGAATGGCGCTCATGCATTGTTCCTGGCACGATTAGCCACTTGGTTGGAAGTACATTTTGCTTCGCATAGTTACAATTTTTGATCCTCTTTGGTATTTTTTCGCGATTTACTGATTTGTCAGTAACGGAAAGTGGTTTAAATCGATTCTTATGATCTTGACTATATTCTTCAGCATTGGTCTTCCATGGTATTTATCGCGGTTCAGTATTATCAAACTCATGGCAATGTTATTATGTGTGGTCATTTGTGGACTTGAAAAGCAGTTTCTTAAGTAATTAGCGGTCTTATTACCGTGGAGCTCCGTCAGCTTCAAATTGCGCTCATGCATTGATCCCGCCAGGATTTTTCACTTGATTTGTGTTAACGTTCTTCATTATTTACTATTTTTTATCCCCTTTGGTATTATTTCGCGATTTTAAAAATCGACAGTCACGGTAAATAGGTTAGAATAACTCGCGAACCACACAGTCTGTGGCTCTCAGCGTAGAACAGAGAGCTAAGCCCCACGAGCCGAGAGCGGCTCTCGTGCTGTGGCTCACGAGCCGAGAGCCGGTTGATGGCTCTCGAACCCTGGTTAAACCCATGCAGCCCGGACAATTTAATAACAAAACTGTATTATTTTACTTTATCTTACACCATTATGCTAATTCTTATCCAAATTAGATATCCAAACAGATTTACAAGTTTGATGAAGTTTGTTCTTACATTTGACATGCAAGATCAAACTCGTCAAATGCGATAACAGTTTGACAAACAGTGTTCACATTGCGTTCAGACAGCACACAAACTTACGAAAACTTGATTTGTCAAACTCGTCAAATCTGTCGTCAAACAAGTTTGACTGTAAATAAATATGGCGTTCACACACAACTCAAACTTATTTTGACAAATTTTCGCCATATTTGACAGATTAATTTGACTGTGTGAACTTAGCTTAAGTCTCTCTCTCTCTCTCTCTCTGGGAGGGAGGGTGATTCACTTATTTGCTCAAAACTTGAGAACCGCTCACCCGATATTTATCATTTCTTCGGCAAATCGATACATATGGATAATTACTAACTATCTTTAGAAGGAGCAAACCATTTATCTGCAAAACTGTTGAAGATATGAGGTTTTTTTTCGAATTGCGGGGCGGGAGGGGGTGTGGCAAAAATTAAACATTAAAGTTGATTTGCCTGTAAGTATAAGAAGCATTTGTCCCATTCATATCAAACCTCTATCTCTTACCATCTCTGAGATCTGTTTGTTCATACGGACGGACGGACGGACGGACAGACAAATGGACAGACGGACATGGCTATATCGACTCGGCTGTTGTTGCTGAGGTTTAAGGCCAAAATTTTGAAAATTTTGTTCGGTTTTTAAAATTTTTTTCAAAGTTATGGATAAAAAAGAAAAGTCTAGAAAAGTCTCTTCGAAAATTATAAATATAAATTCTTTCGATAGACCGCGATTTATTAAAAATGTTCAGTCTAAATAAAAAAACAACAAATTTGTGAACGACCCCAAGAATTCAAGGCCTAGTATAAGATCATTCTTCCTCACTAAACTCCCAGTACCCATTTATGTAGAGAGTAAGCAACAAGACGCCTCGAATTGGAGTCTCCCATGCAAAACATTTAAGCGCACACTCGACAAATTTGTGACCAGACAGAAAAACAGAGATCATGGGCAACGATCTTCGTTAACAAACAAGCCTCCTCCCTTCCCTAAGCGAGTTATTTGCTGACTTGGCGCGGAAACTGAGAACCGACTCCAGCGGGCTCGGGCGGGCCACATACAGCGTCGGCGGGTGCCTGTGCACAGCTGTGTATGGATATCGGCAATCGTGTAATTGTAGATTCATATCCACAATTTGCTGTGAAGGACCCGAATAGCCACCTACCGCGATGCATAATTGCTTGGAGTTGGAATTGGAGATCATGTGGTGGTGTTGTCTTGAACTTGAACTTGTACACTTGGCACTTTTCGTGTGCATCATGCGGGGGTGGACCGGGAGACCGAGATAAGAGAAATCGGAGGCTTAAATTAAGCAACTGAAATTAAAGTAATTTTTTGCTGAGAATCAAAATCGATAATGACAACCCCTCCCTCTGCTCCATCCAAACAAACTGGGCAAACATCGGGCTAACCTAAAATGAGCAATGGCTGGAACTGTTCAGAGGCAAAAGTGGGAAGCAAACAAAAGAGCAGCATATAAACAATGATATCAAATTACCAGAATTTCATAGTTGCTGGCTTTCCTTCACTTCCACCTCCTCCCCCTCCTACTCCACTTCTGCTTCTTCACACAGACAGACAGCGCCCACTTTTATGTATGTATAAACGAGCATATTCTCTCTATATATTTTCCCTGGATTTTGCATTATAAAATAAATAAATATTAAAGTCAACGGGAGCGTTGCTCAAGGACAATGCCTCCACCTCAAGAAGTGAATGTCACATAAAATTTATAACAAAACTTAAAAAAAAAGTGAAGAAGAAAAGTTGTCGTCTGTGTGTGGTCTTAATTTAAGGTTCTTTTGGGTTTTGTTCATTGAGAGGGAATTAATTTTTTGTCTTTTGTCTTTTTTTTGGTTTTACTTGTTTGCTCAATTGAGTTTTTGTAGTTTTAAGCCAGTTTTGTGGGCCATAAGCAGATTCATTAGCTTGGCAATAATGCATGATCGGATTATGTTGAAGACTGAGTGAGAAAAGGGAGCGGTTGAGGGGGGATAAGTGCGGGGAATTGAAGCAAAATTTTAAAGTGTTCCAGAAATCAATTTGGCCCCTTGAAATGTAGACTACTTGAAGTCTAAGCATAATTTATTTTAGAAGTTCCTAAATCCATTTGGGTTTAATATTGCTGAATCTTTAATTTATAAATCTTGTGATCTCTGCCATCAAAGTATTAAGAATTACTTTACGATTTTCGAATTCGTATATATGGTGAAGACAAAATACAAAGGCATACATACAATTGTGAGAACTGTGTTGAGTGTTCTCACCATCGTTTAAGTACATCTTGTTTATTTTGTCAACGTTTTAAGCAGAAAAGTCGATACAGATTAATGCCATTAAACTGTTTTGTGAAAATATAGGACTTAGTAAATACATTTTCTATTTCAAATGTTTTCACAAGAACGTTTGTTATAATTTTAATAATATTAACAGTCGTTTCTATTTGTGTTCGTACATCCAAGACAAAACTGAATCAATACAAAACATTTAAATTCTATCCCATCGAACTAGCTGCCGATCGTTTTTTCTGAGTTCTATTCGAATCGCTACATCACAATTTGATAAGGTTCGTTTCTAAGTTAAAGCGTTTCTAAACCAGATTCAATAATAAATTGTATCAATTTTTTCAATTTATAAAGTTAGAATGTCATTCTTTTACAAACCGTTCGGTTTTAAAACCCATAATTTTTGATGTCAATAAGAAAATCCGAAATTGGACCTCGACACTCCCACCAAAATGTACATTCCGGTTTTGCACAAACAATTTTGGTTAATTTTATAAAGAATTCAAAAATCAAAAAATTTAATAAGTGGAAATAAGGGGTATTTCTTAAAGGCTCTTAAGAAAATTTTTTTCGAACGAAAAATGTGCAATATAAATCTTCACTTTTATTTTGTATGTGATTATTAATAATATAGTTAAATATCTTATATATTCTTGATCAAGAAATTTCGCAATAAATCTTTGCCTAGTTTTTTTGATCATGAGTTATGAGTTGCGCTGCCGAAAATCGTATAAATTTTTATAATTTTTGGTAGGTACACTTATATTGTAAGACATATGTCAATTCAGAAACGTTAGATGGAGACTTGAAAAGAATGAATCGAAAGGTTATTGAATTTCCAATATTTGCGTAAAAAATTGTTTTAAAATCGGTCTATTAGTTTAAATACAATGAACTAAAATATTAAAAAAAATCGAGATTTGGCTCGAAAACCACCAAATTTTTTTAACGCCTAGAAAAAATACAAAAAAAAAATATTTTTACTGTTTTTACTTAAGAATCGCTTTGCTATGAAGAAAATAATGTGTTGGCAGGAAAAATAGATTGACAAATACCGTAGCTGGATCGAATTATATGTAGGAACTAACAGTGCAATTTGAGTATTTTAAGTGTACCACAGATTAAAGAAAAAAAATTAAACACAGAACAAAATACGGAGTCAAAATTTGTTTTTTTCCAAAAAATTACTAAAATAGCACATTTTTGATGTTCGTACCTGTACTCAATTGGTACCAGATTTTTAACCATAGAATTTCTTCATTAGCACCATTTTTATTTCGGAGAAAACGGTTCTTAAATAGAATAAATAAAAATAAAATTGTTGTATATTTGAACATTTTTCCTTATCCTTTGAAAAATAAACTTAGAACGTTTTCGAGCAAAAAAGTAAGTTTTTCCAAATATTTTTGCTTGTTGTATTTGAACTTTTAAGCCGATTGATGAAGAATGATTTTGGAAGTTTAATAACCTTTAAAAGATTTTTTAAATACTGCTGCACTCCATCTACAATTTCTGAATTGAGATATGGCTTAAAGTGTACGTGTTCCTATACAGAAAAAAATATGTGATTCACATTAATTTGATTTGGGCTGGTTAATTTGAAATTATTTTAAATATAATTTTTTTCACATATATTTTTAAACAATAACGTTTCGTTTTAACCGTAAATAATATCAATTTGAAAAGTTTAGAAGGATATTTTTTAAAATTTGAAACTCTTAAAGGAAAGAGACAGATATCGAAACTTCAAGAAAAGTAAAGAAATGTATAAGAAGCAATTGAGTATATTAAGTGTATACCACAGATTAAAGAAAATAATCAAAGTCCAATTTTTTTTACCAAAAAACTCCTAAAAGGGCAATTTTTATATTTTTGTACCTGTACTCAAATGGTACCAGATTCGGTATTTAACCATAGATTTTCTCCACCAGCACCTTTTTACTTCGGAAAAACACTGTTCTTAAATAGAATAAGCAAAAATACTATTTTTGTATATTTTAAAAATTTTCCTAGGTGTTTGAAAAATAAATTTTGGACCTTTTTGAGAAAAAAAATGTTCTTACAAATATTTTTGCTTGTTGTATTTGAACGTCTAAGCCGATTAACGAAGAATGTTTTAGGAAATTCAATAACCTCTAATCTTTTAATATAATGCTCAATTAAGATATGACTTAAAGTGTAAGTGTGCCTAGACAGAAAAAAATATAAGATTCATATTAATTTGAATTGGGCTGGTTAATTTAAAATTTTTTTAAATATAATTTTGTTCATATCATTTTTAAACAATAACGTTTCGTTTTAACCGTAAATAATATCATTTTGTAAAACGATATTAGAAAAGTTTAGAAGGATATTTTTAAAATTTTTGAACTCTTACAAAAGGAAAGGGATGTATAAAAATGCGAAAAGGATAGAGACAGATATCGATACTTCGAGCAAAGTAAAGAAATGTATAAGTAGGCTCTCAGCAATGAGTCCACACGCATGCCCGATAGCGCAGTGCGATAAGCTGTCATGCCAATTTGTGACGTGTAAGTGGCCCCGAGTTCGATCGCCAGTCAAGGCGAGGTCAAGAAATTATAAATTCGTTCTTTTTCTATTTCTATAAAAAAAATAAATAATAGTATGTACTTAGCTAAAAAAAGAAGAGTATAGTAAAAGTATTGGATTTTTTTTTAATAAAATATCAATTTGATCTTAAAATATCATTTTGAAAGGGTCGAAAATTTCACTTTGATATTTTCGAACAGTTCAATTTAAAACTTGAAAAAGCTTGTATCAACGATTAGCGACTTCGACCAAACTTCGCAAATCAGCTTAAAAACATGATATATTACCCATGACCGTGTTTGAGAGCGCTAATATTGAGAACAAAACAGGTTTTCTCACTAAAACCCATTTTCCGAACGAACATTTCTATGGCATTGCGTGCAGTAAAACAGGAGACTGTGACAGTTTTGAGTTGGTCGATAGCTCCAAAACTGAGGGACTAGTTCGCGTAGAAACAGTCAGACGGACAGACGGACGGACGGACAGACGGACGGACAAAGCTTAATCAACTCAGCTCGTCATGCTGATCAAGAATATATATACTTTATGTGGTCGGAGATGATTCCTTCTATGCGTTACAGACTTCTGGGCAAAATTATAATACACGTTTGAAGTGTATAAATATAATATTCAGCCCCAGAACATATCATTTTTTTTTCTGTGTACCAAAAATATTAAAAATCATCCTGGATCCACTACTGAATATCTTCTGTAGGTTTCTTTTTGGAATGGAGATGGTGGGGGTAAGAAAATTCGATCCAGCTTTAACCAAAAAAAACCAATAAAAAAAAAAAAAAAAAAATATATTTTTTCCCCCTTTTTTAAACAAATTAAAAAAAAAAAAAAAAATAATTTTATACATCGATCGAATTTAGTTTAAAGAATTGATTAACGTTTTAGCAGTCATTAAAAAAAGGCTTTAATTAATTTAGACCCGTTCCTAGGACGTCTTCCGCTCCCATATCTACTTCTGCAATTTTTTTTGCCTAATTTAAATACTTTCCTAGTATTTCATCAACTTACACTCGGTCTCAAATTTCCTCATCAGCTGATTTGCCTTCAGAAAGTAAACAAACAGGAAAGAGAGAAAGAGCATAGCACTACCGTAAGTTGTGCCCATACAGCGAACACATCATCTGCTTATGGGTTCCCAGAAAATTCCCTTGCTAATAAAAGTTATAAGCCAATAAATCCAAAAAATAAAAAAAATAAACACACACAAGCAGGGGAAACAAAATGAAACGCTGTCTCAGGGCAAAACCAAAACCAAACCGCCGAAGAGTGAGCGAGATCACGATCATCGAACGAACAGGTTGACTTATCGCATTGCGCGATCGCTACACAAATCTTGGGGACGTGTGCTCAGCAGGACACCCAACTAAATGCAGCCAGGAGAGGCATCTGAAAAGGTGTTGATCATAAATTATCATTTAATTTACGTTTTACGCTTGTGTGTGGTTAAGAACCCCAAAAAAAAAAGAAAAGAAACAAAACATAAAAAACACACCACACTTGGAGCTGGAGTCTAGTAGGAGTAGGAGGAGGAGACCCTGATTCTACCCAAGCGTAGTGCCATTGTCTGCAACTATGTAAGATCGTTATAAAATATATTTTATCCTCTGAGCTGGTTGGCGTGTGGCGCATTTTATGCTGGTTGGGCTTTGTTTTGACAGTTTTTAATAATTTTGTTGGTTTTTAATTGCAGGCCCCAAAGGTTGATAAGATCGGAAATGAGGAAAGATGGAAACAAAGTAAGGGAACATATGGACATATGATTAAGAACCAAAGTGAATTTTCAAAAGGAGGTTGAAAACCGCTTAGATAGGTTGAAATGGGACCTTACACAGTTTTCGACGCTACCAAATAATTCCGACGTTGCCGATTTTTCGATGTTTTGCTCAGAACTTCTCATTTTTGGGACCTATCATATGAAAAATGAGCAACAGTTGGAAAATTGACGGGAAAAATTGTAAATTTCGCGTATTGGATTTCCTGGACCTTTATCAAAAAATTAGAATTTCTGGACAGGCCTCCCTACTCAAAACTGGGCTTTTGCAGAAGAAGTACCAAACCTGCTTGCATAAAGCTCTATCGAACTTGAACCCTTACCGTCAAGTTCTCCACTTGACCCAAACAACTTTTATGTAATCTTCAACACTTTTATTTTATATTTTCCTTTTTTTCTCGAAAAACTTCTAAGCTGCTTAAAGCATTTATGGGAAGCACCTACTTACAGATAGTCCAGAAAAGAAAAAACAGTCAAGAGTGGAAACAAAAACAAAGTGAAGCCCTAAAAAAACTTTTCGACATTGGCATTGGCTAAAACATCGGGGAACACTTCAGCACTATCTTTGGTTATCTAATTATAGTCAAGAGCAGCAGCGGCATCAGCAAAAACTTCACTTGACATAGACCACCCGACATAACCGTCCACCCAAAAGCAGCGACGACATGCCAAACATGTCAATGGATGCCTCAGTTTTGTGCCACATACCCGGTCCATCATCACCAACGACATCATTATCAACGCCATCAGCGGGCTGACGGAGAGCTCCAGAAGGGGCAAAACCATGAAAACAAACACAAAAGCGAGACGGAGACGGAGGAGCGAGCGCAAAATACATAATAATAAAAACAGAATGTACAATAAAACGAATAAAAATGAATAACTGGCGACGAGGCTGAGGCTGAGGCGAACGTATAAAGAACACACGCACATTTTGTGGTAACCCGATACTCTGGCCAGCTACCCTCCAGCCAACCGAGGCATTCGACGAACGCAAAATGATGATGACGATGACGACGACGACGGCAGAGAGAAATACACAGGCAAATGAACAACGAACTGGAATGGGATGGGATCGGTTGATGCAAGGAGAGGGGGAACTGGAACTGGCACTGGCACTGGGTCGACTCTTTTTTATATACTCGTATACTTAGATGAAGTATGAAGGTTGCTTGGTGTTGTCAAGGAATAAAGGTGAGGAATAGATGCCTGGCATAGAGGCAAAGGCAGATCTAGGTTGAAGAAAAAACCAAGGAAATGGATTTGGGAATTTATCAATTAAACACAAATTTCATATTTCCCCTGCTAATTCAATTTAGTTTGTGAAAAAATCCATTTTAATAAAAATTACTCAGAACTGATAGTTCAAAGTCATTCTTAAGAATTTTGTACAACAAGCTTAGTTAATAACGCAGTGTTACAATGGCCGTGTTCACCAGCACAAATCGATGACGAAAAAATCGATGGATCTAGTTCAATTGTTGAGGTGAACGAATGTGAAGTGCAACTATGATTGCTAATTTTTGTCATTTTGGTTAAAATCCAAACAATAGCTTTCACGCATACTTTTTTACCTTAAAATTTCATCAGAGCGTTAAACAAATTCCAGTTAACTTTTTTTGATAGATGATGTTTGATGTATGCTGGTGAACAGGGCCAATACAAATAATCAGCACATACTTTTTAAGGGACCCAGGACATGCTGTTGGGGTAGTCGACCAGAGCATTTCCTCATACTTGGTTTTTTGCCTAACACCTCCAAAATCTAAAGTTATGACCATTTTACCTCAATTAAATTGATACAGCTCGCGCATGTACCGTCTGATTGTTTATAACCTTGACAATCTTCATTTTGTAATTAATGAATTGACTGAATGCAGCTGACAGATTAGGCATTTTCATCTTCTTTTTTAAACTTCTACTTTGGCCACCATTGGATTAACTATTTTATTGTATGCGGTTTTTCCTTAAAGTTTATTTTAAGAGACCATTTGATTCTACGTTGCATTGCGTTAAATTTTGGTGGTCTGAATAATTCCGAGAAAATTTCGTGGCGACAACTCTTCCGTCGACTTGCAGAAGGAAACACATGCTGCTGCTTCGACTTACGCCACTGAACAAAAACAAAAGAATTATCAATAACGCTTTGTGCTGTATATCGGCATTTTATAGTCGCTGCCGTAGAAGGTAGAGTCTTGGGCGATGATTGGCACATAGCAACAATTGATTGGTGTAATTTGAAACAACGGTAAGATTTTGCATTGCCCATGGCTTCCAACTTCCATATATCCTCCAAATATCCCTGAATATCAATTCAAATGCAATCTTAAAGGGACAGTGCAGTGTGACCGTTTGACATTTAGTGGTATTTTGGCGTTGAACAGTCATACTAGACCGTACGCTAATTGTTTTGCCATGACATAAAATGTCTTTAATTTTGGCGGTGAAAGAGTAGGATGTCATTTGGGATCTTTCCCACCCCAAGCATTCGTACTTAAATTTTGTGAAAAAGGCTTGGTGAGAAACTACCGAGATTTTACGAAAAATCACCTTTGCATCAAAACAAAATACAGATGATGAAGCTGTGTGACCCACCGCCATACGGATGTCCGTATGGGGCTTAAGTGGGTGGTCCATCTAGTGTTTGGAATTTGAACTATTCATAATTTGACTTTAAAAACGTCAAATGTCATTTGGAAAGCGACTAATATTTAGTTAAAACTATGACATTTACGAAATGGGTCGTTATTTGCTTAAAGAAAGTTGGAAAGTTTGATCAATTCGTGAAGCGAGTTCGTGATACTGGAATGTTGGTGGATAAACCAACCCGTGTACGTACTCGTCCGGTGCGCTCGACCGAAAACATTGCCAAGTCAGCCGTGGTGGTCATTTGACAACCTTTGAAAAATATCGTCCCGTTGTTTTTTATTGCAAAATTAAATTCCAATTTTTAAATGGACCACCCTGCTATCGCTGCCAATTTTGATTCAAATCAGATGACCATTGCATATAGCTACAAGGGGAAAGCGCGTAGTTCTAGTTGTATTCGTCGCATCGGTTCACCTCTCTTTTTGGAAAACTCTTTTCACGCTCTAACACGTGTTTGATTTATTGTAGATTGTTTTTAGTCGTTCGTGGGAGTTGCGGCGCCACCACGGAGGAACAAAAAAAGAAAATACGGCATAAGGAATATGCCGAAAAGAAACTAAAAATTGTCCCCACAGAGCTTTCCACCGCATCACGCCATCGTTTTTTGCAAATTTCGCAAACAGTGTTAATAGTGTTAAAAATATTATAAACAAGTTTGGGGAGACATGCTCTCTAAAAGATTTGCTCAAAGACTGGTAGAAAAAAGGTCCAAGAGATGCCAGCGTCGATAAGAAGGTGCTGGCCGTAATTCTCAAAAAATCCCTAACGATGTCAAGTCGAGATTTGTCCAAAAAAAACGCGTACGAGTACAAGTATGGTTCGAAAAGCGCATAAAACATGGCATGGACTAAAGACGTATAAAAAACAAAAAAAGTTCAAAAAAAGTCTGGCGTCAACAAAAATCGGCAAAACGAGAGTGCGCAGACTTTTATGATCGCTTGCTCACTGATGCAGTGGAATGCGTTGTAATGGACGATGAAACATATGTAAATTGGACTCCAGGAACTTTACCAGTCCTCCAATTTTACACAAAAGCCAAAGGTGAATCAGTTGACAACTCGGTCACCAAAATAGCGTGGACAAATTTGGGGAGAAAAGTCCTGATATGGCAGAGGCAATTTGCACCTGTGGAAAAAACCAGCCCATTTTTTACAAAGGCACTCTTAACGCTGACGTTTATCAAAGTGGAGTGCATTAAAAAACGTTTAATACCATTCTATCGAAAGCACAACGTGTCGGCAATATTTTGGCCAGACTTAGCTCAGTGCACTATGCCGGTCAACACTGGCGCTCCTTGAGGCTGGAAAACATCAAGTTTGTTTCAAAAAAGAACCCACCAAATTGTCCAGAGCTGCGTCCCATTGAGAGATATTGGGCCATCGTTAAGCGAAATTTAATAAAAAATGTTATTCTCTCCCCAAAACAACATAGACATGAAAAAAACTGGATGGCGTCAGCCGGCTTAAGGTCACCAAGGAGGGTGTGCAGAACCTGATGAGGAGGTAAACAAAAAATTCGCTCAAAAAATAAGATGTTAATTTTTTTTTTAATTCTGTTTTTAAAAATTGAACGTTTAAGTTTTGCTTTAAAAAAAAAACAAAAAGAAAAATAAAAAAAAAAAAAAATTATAAAAAAAAGAATGTATTTTTTTTTCGGCACATTCCTTATTTTACAGTACTACTACGATAAAGGCAAAAATGCATCTCATGCTGCCAATAAAATTTATGCAGTTTATGGACCCGATACGTTTCATTTCCACCGCACTACGATGGTTTTAACGTTTTCATTCTTGGTGCAGAGGTGATCGAAGATGCGCCACGGTCCGGGGCCTGTCGTCGAAAATTGCGATAAAATCGCTGAATTGATCGAAATAGACCGGCATAGTAGCAGCCGTAGCATCGGCCAAGAGCTGGGCAGGAGGAACCAAACCGTTATAAACCATTTGAAGATTCAAGAAGCTCGATGTATGGGTGCCACGACGACTTGACGCAAAAAAAACATTTTTGCCCGTATGGATGCATGCGAATCGCTTCTAAATCGCAACAAAATCGACCCGTTTTTGAAGCGGATGGTGACTGGCGATGAAAAGTGGGTCCTACGACCGTGGCGCAAACGGTCGTGGTCGAAAAGCGGTTTGGTGGCCAAGCGCTGGGATTGACGGCCAGGAAGGTTCTTCTGTGTGTTTGGTGGGATTGGCAGGGACCTGTACTGCTAACAACTGGACCGCTTGAATGCAGCACTCATGCAGAAGAGGCCATCTTTGATCAACAGAGGCCGAATTGTCTTCCATCAGGACAACGCCAGGCCACACATCTTTGGTGAAGCGCCGAAGCTCCGGGAGCTCGGATGGGAGGTTCCCTCTGCATCCACCGTATAGTCCGGATCTCGCACCAAGTGATTACCACCTATTTCTGTCCATGGCGAACGAGCTTGGTAGTCGGAAGTCTGAAAAAGAGAGTCCTGTAGAAATTGGCCCGAGTTTTTCGCCAATAGGGAAGCGAGCTTCTATAAGAGGGGCATTATGAAGTTGGCATCTCGTTCGGAACTCGTCATCGAACAAAACGGCGCATATTTGACTTAAATCGCATTATTAAATTGAAAAAATAAAAATTTTATATAAATCATACGAGCTGCACGGGCTTAAAAACTTCTGCCATCTCTGACAATTTTCTGTTTTCAAATAATTAAAGTAAAAGTTTCCCTGAACTTTTTTTCCCTATTTGCAGCTCCCTTTTGTGGTGACAGCATCCCTCACCCTCCATAGTAGGCCTTTTGTTCAAACTTTTTTTAACAATATTTTTGGTAATTAAATATTAAAATTTTTCTCACTAAATTAACAGTACAGAGAAACCATGCGCAAAACCTGGAACAAGCCGCTGCACAAGCGTAAGGTGGTAAGTACACGAATCCCAAGCCCAAATCATCCGCTTCAAACCATTCTTCAGTGGGAAACTGTTTCTTGGCCAGGTCGACTGATCTATTATATGCAGCCATTGATCGGACATTTGCTTGACATTTGGATGCAGCCTCTACCGTTTCCGACTCTATTGAAATTCATCTATACCTGCGGCCTGCTCTTCTTCATTGTGTTACCAATTCTATATCCCATCATGGCATTGGCCTTTTACTATGGCATCTTTCAGTTTGTGAGCGAGCAGCACTTGAATGTGGAATTTTCGAAGAATTGGGATCTGTTGAGTGCCGCTTCGAATATCTGGCACCATCAGGTCACCAATAAGAAATATATATTATTTGTGACCATGTACATTGACCGATATCGAGTGGTAATAACGGCTATATCGTCGACAGTCGACTATATGCGCATGGCCTTGTGCTTTGTGTTCAGTTGAAATTTTCCTTTTTATAATTTTGCATTTTGAAGTAAAATTTTCGAGTGCGGATAATTATGTTGGTACGATGGCATCTCTATTACCTATTCAAACTATAACCACTTTGTTGTGTTCAAAGTGCCGCTGGGTTTTTGGGCGCCGTTGCGGTTAGGTGGCCAGCTACAAGGCCTGCACATGCAAAAAGCAAAAAACAAATAATAAACAATATGGAAAAAGTTAAAGTAGCAGCGCTGAGTGGCTCAACGAGGCAACAGCCATAAACATATATCAAATTACCAACAACAACCCAGCTACGCAGTGTAAACTATCGTAGGGTACGCGATGCATGTGTGGAGGTACGTGTATCTGTGAGATACTTTTGTCAGCTGCCTGTGTAAGTGTGTGTGCTGCATTGCGGTTGCCACGGCATTGCAATTTTTATTTTTATTACGACAATTTTTCGCTTTTATTATTTTTGTTGCCTGCCATAGTCGTAGTTCGTGGGTTTGTGGGTAAGTGATATACCATTTAGCCATAATGGAAGTATCCCGGAGAAAGCAGTATTTTATTTTTAGCCAAAAGTTGAGTGAAAAGGGTAAGCAAAATGAAAATGCTTTAGTACTGTTAACTGCCGCCAGAATCTTTTAACCATGCATCTTTTACCCATAGCAGAACTTCAGTTTTCAAAAAGGCAATAACA